>JAVXUP010003381.1:0-71924 GCA_033070095.1 Escallonia herrerae | reverse complement strand
CTGCAGTTGTTAAAATCAGTTCCTGGCCTCAGAAGTTACCAGGGGAATGCGAGTGCTGATATTTGCATGCACTTTGTAGGTGGTGGATTGGCAGGAATAACAGCTGCCTCTACCACGTATCCATTGGATCTTGTCAGAACACGCTTGGCAGCACAGGTATAATAAGCATCCTCTTTATGTTGTACTGACTTTAATTGTTGTTGCGGACTAATAATATTTTTGCCTGATGACTGTTATGGTAGAGTCGCGGATGTATCTATTTACTTTTCGTTTTACTTTCAAGCTCTTTTAAGTGTCTTTTGCAGTGGTTGCCATTTTAGCGCTTCTGCCTTTACCATAAGTTTCTGTGCATTGTGTAAGCCCATCGTCATTGTAACTGAGCTCTCATTCCTTTGTTCCTGTTATACTTCAGCATTATCAGGAACAAAAGACAAGGGTACGTGTCATGATCGTACTCAGGCGAACTTTTGATGGAGTATTTTTTCTGGGTTGCATTGACATCCAGCAAAAACAGAATAGATTGATGAATACGCGAGTCCATCCAACTAAGTCTTTTTGGTAGCCCATGAGGTTAATTGTGATAGCCCAGCTTAAATTGAAAGCTGAGTTACTAGAAATCACTTTCTGGCTTGCATTTCGTTTTTGGGTCAGCTCAATGGGCCAAAAGACAGTTCCATATCAACAAAATAACTTGATGGTTCAACGATTGCGTTCAACCTAAGTCTTTCGACAGCCCATGAGGTAATTGTGATAAATATAGAGGACCAGCTTAAACTTCTGAAGCTGAGTCATTAAATTTCACTTTCTGGCTTGCATTTCATTTTTGGTTCAGCTCAATGGGCCAAAAGACACTTCCATATAAACAAAACAACTTTATGGGTCAGCGGTTGCGCCTCATAAGTCCTTCGACAGCCCATGAGGTTAATTGTGATAATTAAGGATGACCATGCACAGCTGCACAAAGGCTGATTAACTTGAACTTTAAAGGTAGGGCATTAGAAATCACTTTCTGGTTCCATTGCATTTTCGGGTTAGACTGATGGTCCTAAAGACACTTCCATAGTAAAAATAATGTGATCGGTCCATGAGTCCATCCAATTAAGTCTTTTGTTAGCCCATGAGGTTAGGTAAGAAGTTAGTTTGTTCCTCATTGGTCCTGAGAGTGAGACTCTTCTTTCACAATTTGATATCAGATATGAGCAAAAGTATTTTTGGCTGGGGCATGAACCTTACCATGTCGCTGTAAACTAGAATGTAAATTGAAATGATTGTTATAGGGTTACAAAGCCATCTACTGGTCTGAAATATATCAAAGGCAAATTTTTACAAGGTTGCTGTGTTAGTGCCATTAGCATCTCTTGTCAGCTATGTTTTACGGATTCCGATGTGGAGTTGTGGAACTTGGGGAGTGTCTAGGAGATGAAAGTGAGTGGACATGCAAAGTTAGATCCTGGTTTACGGAATGATATGATATCTTACGCTCAATACTTGAAACATCATATCTTTTAGGGGTATGTAAAAGTCAATTTATATCAAGTATATGTAAGACTGCAGGAGCAATTAGCTAGATGTAAGGTTCCATTGGTACAGGCAAAACATTTTGCTTGTGTGGTTAGCTCGGAAAGACATGGGTATCAAAAAAATTTCCATTATAATCAAATCACTGGACATAGATCTCTAAACGCAAATGGCCTTTAGATCTATATACGCATACACAAGTTGCCAAACAAGATGAATTCTGGTATAACTTTGTCTGGATACTGACTGGGGGATCCACATGGTTCCGAGATTCTGGTGATATTTACCTTCTGGTTAAATTGCTGTGCTGTCGAGTATTATGTTCCTTCCTCATAACTTGATCAACTTTGGTCGAGCTTGACGAGATGGCCAGGACTGTGTAAGAGATGATCTGTCCGACACAGATCTTCTTCAGATGCCCTTATCTGAAAAACCTCGACGTAGTACTATCCCTGAAATGAATGTGTCCATGTAACACATTTAGTCAGTGTAAACCTGTGCTTATTTGTTGTTGCACCGCAGAGTTAATTTAGCTTTTTATTCTATTTGTTTGGACCAAGTTGAAGTTGGTTACAGTTATTTTCTCTGCCAGCTCATTCCTTGTGGGTGTTACTTGATTTTTTGATTCTTGGATTGTTTGTAGAGGAGTGCAATATACTATCAGGGAATTTGGCATGCGCTTAGTACCATTTGTAGAGATGAAGGTTTTTTTGGCCTGTATAAAGGCCTTGGAGCAACATTATTGGTATATATTTCTACTCTGCATATATGTTCTCTCTGTTGATCCTTACCTTAGATTCTTTGCCGATAAGATATGTGGTTGATGCAGGGTGTTGGGCCAAGTATAGCCATTAGCTTTTCTGTGTATGAGACCTTGAGATCTTATTGGCATTCTCAAAGGTAAAATGCTTTGTGAGGTATCATTATACTTTCAGTTGTTGAATTATTGTGAAATTAATCATTCATTCTTTGTTAGGCCAAACGATTCTACTGTTGCAGTCAGCCTTGCTTGCGGCAGTCTTTCAGGCATCGCATCTTCAACCGGTGAGTGTGTTCTACAACATGTGTCTTAGAACATGAGTATTCTGAATACCTGTACCAAATTATACGTGGTGCACTTTTTCTGGTGCTGTTGAATCCAAAGTTTGGGTTCTTCTATTTAAATGTAATAACTGACATGGGCAGGTTGCCATGCTGGCAGAAACTATCCTACCCTGTGGGTGGAAGGAACTTGATATCTGTGTATCTTTTTAGACATACAATATACAAATTCAAAAGTGAAGTTTTGGTTTAGCATGGTTAACACCGTATGGTAGGATGGAGTCCAGCAGAATTGATTTAGAGTATAGAAACTATTGCTAGGACATCAAGGATCTTGTGTTTAGAAGACAATAAGGGCATTGTTTTAGTGTGGCTCTAACGGCACTTCCTATATTCATAATGGACTTTGCAAGTGTACATTATTGTAAACTGTGGTAATTATAACTACACTTTTGTGCCATCAACACTTCACGGCGCAGGTTGAGCTACCATACTTCAATTTGGTGAATGTGACCCCCCAAACATGTGGAAAAAATGATCATGGTTTGAGTTTTCATTTGTAGGCTCTATCTTCGGCTCTGCTTGATGTTACCTTTGGTTTTGCTGATACTTGCAGCGACATTCCCTTTGGATCTTGTGAGGCGCAGAAAGCAGTTGGAAGGAGTCGCTGGTCGGGCCCATGTCTATAAAACTGGCCTCTTTGGAACATTTGGGCACATTATCCGCTCCGAAGGCCTGCGTGGCCTGTATAGGGGAATCCTACCAGAATATTACAAGGTTGTTCCTGGCGTTGGAATTGTTTTCATGACGTATGAGACACTTAAGAAGTTTCTATCAGATGGGCCTTTCTAATGGTGCCTTTGCGCCTTATTCTCCTCCCCCCCCCTCCCTTTTCCCTTCTCTTGCGTTCTCTCTGGTTTTTGCTCATCAGTTTTGTGCCTCGTCTCTTTTAGTCATAAAAAGGGGAGATGGATATTGGTTTTGGTGAAGCTGCCAGGTAGTTTATTTACAGGGCAATTAGGATCTTCTTTTCTCTTTGTTATTTCCTTAGGAATTTCATGGTGGTTATTTTTGTAGCTGCTGCCGTGAAACACATTTTTCTATGTACATGTTACTAAACACCATTACGGTAATTCTTCCAACATACATTTAGGGCTCGAGTTGCAAGGACACTGTTACTTATTGAGAATGTATTAGCATGAAGAATTAGTCGCTTCTTGTTTGTGGAAATGTTCAGCTTTCAGTCTGTTTTGCTTGAAGTTTCACTTTATTTCTTTAGATTGCAAAGCAGTAAATTGATGAGGAAACAAACCTTGCTATCTAATCATACAGCAGCAGATGACATGACCAGGAAGAGTCCATTTATTAGAGTGCTTCGCGGTGCAGTCATGACTCCTGACTTGTCTTTCACCTTCTCTGTAGCAGAATGTTGGTTATGCCATGACGACAATATCACGCCTAGAATTGCTGGCCGAGTAAATCTTACCGATTTAGTGTCTGGTCATGTACTATAAATTGTGCAGTCATTTGGACAACAGTATTTGATTCCCTCTGCACGTGAACGATATGATGGTAACAAGAATGTTGCAGTACACTGGTGTTCCTTCTTTTCTTTTGTTACTTCTCAAACAAGCCTTTTTGAACTGGGGATCACAATGTGGCGTGTATATGCGTGGGGAATGGAATGTGTAAAAGATGATGCAGCATGTAGATGTTGTTGCATAAACTCCTTGCCTGATCTGTCGTCTTCAAGAGCAATATCTAGAGAACCTCACGTGTACACGAGCATCATAAAGCTTAAGATTCATGAGCTACAACGATAAGCCTAATGAGCGAAATTCACTTCTCAGCAAGCGGTTTCCCCTTCTACTTTCATCATATGCATTACCAATGTTCTGTATCGATCGAGGCATGCAGCATGTAAAATGCTTGTCATGCTCCATAAGGATTCAATGATGCAGCATCAGGACAATACTCGCACAACTATTACAAGGTCTGCAACGTTGATTTAGAGAACTGATCTGTAAAACGTTTGTCCAGGTTGATTCTTAGTCAAAATAATGGCACTTTGATCTCTAGTATTCACCACTATACACACAAGGTCGCTTACAAACACACTTGGAAGTTGGAAAGTAACACTCTATGCCGAGCCTTCTAACTAGCTATTTGTGAGAAAATTTGAGGGGCAGTAGTATTGTCATTTACAGTTACAAAGGGAATGGAATATGTTCAACATGTAAGAGCTGATGGAGACCATCAAACATGATGTGACGAGTAGCTTTTGTAACCCTTCCTTTTTTGATTAATCATCTTTAAGAGGATCCCACGTGTAAGGCGAACGCAAAAAGCTTAGTATTCTAAAGCTACAATGGCAAGCTTCAAGCATACAAATCGCTTCAATGATAGCATATGCTGTTCCTAGATGTGGTTCTGATGTTGAGATCATATCTGTTTGCAGCTCACTCTCTAGTCCTATTGAGAAAGCAGTCAAGACAGAAATCATTGTCCAAGGAAAGGAAGGTTCTTCCTTTATCATTGGCCGGGAAAGAACAGAACCAACGATGATTCCAGGTAAGAGCACCTTATCATGGCTTTATACGATATGCACCTCTTTACACTATACCAAACTCTACTTGGAGGATTTTCATGTTTTAACTTTATGAACCTTATAAATTCCTGCCAATCATGCATATGATTATCAACCTCTTCCTGTCACAGATACTCTGATATGTTTCTTTTTCCATCTAGCATAGATGATATTGGCTGAGGATCGGGTAATCTGCATCCTGAGGTTTGGACCAGTATGTATATCCTGTTGTATCTAGTCCTCGGGATGCAGATTATCTCTTCCTTATGGCCAATGCAATATTACAACCCAGTTCAATGCAGTTTATGAAATCTTAAGCTGGCTAACACCATACAGGTAAAACTTCGTTTTCTTTGTAGTTCTGTTGTTTATCAGTAACTTCCTAAAAGGTTCTTGCAAATGATGCTGTATTGAGGTTAATATGCTGTTGCTTTTCTTAACAACTCGTAAGAGCATGCAAGTCCAATCGTTATGTAGCTTATTGTTGAAAACTCGTTGACAATGTTGTTTCCAACTTAGCATCTGCATCTCCATAGAATTGTAGGACATCATTGCCATTGATCAGAGATAGATATAGAACATCATTCCATTTCTATCTATTTTAGCGGACATAGCAACATGACACGTTTCGAGGGATGGAGGGGTTAATAATTGTTAAAATTTCTGAAAACGAATGACCAATAGGTTCATAGGCGGCGAAACACTTGCTAACCTTCCTTGATTCTAAGTAGTCTATGATAAGATGACAAACATATTTCGAAGCAGGAACACAATATCCTCAACTGTCCAAAAGCTCCATAAAGGCAGTAATCTCTTCTTTGAAAGTTTCTGTTACCAGGCATGATTGGCATATATCAGTTTACAAATCGAGATCAAACTTGTTCTTGACAAGTTTACTTATTGAGCACCCTGAACTTTACTATCAGCCTGTTTTCTGCATAATTCCTACTGCTTCGTCCTTGCTTTCAGTGAAGTCCTTGCCATCTTTGAAGACGAGGAATTCCATCATCTCCACATGGAAGAAGATGAAACTTCCACATAAATGTGTAATGCAAGATCCAAAGTCTTTGCCAACCACACAATGCCATGCTGGCCCATAAGCTTCATCGAACTTCTGCTAATTTCCAAAAACAAGTTCATAATAAACCCTCTGTCAACTTAAGAACTATTGATTCTCACATACATGACTTCAGATGAACATTTCAGATAACGGTTACGAAGATACTGCTGTCTTTTTGTCTACACCTACAGTAACAAGACTGTGATTGATAGACTAGTTTTGTATTTAGCCTAAGATAGTTGAAGTGACTTCAGAGACATATTCCTCAGGGTTTTTTTTTTTTCCTAAGGAAAATGGTTTAAGGTATATGCCATACTGATTAGACATGCAATAAACAAGAGAAAATCTTATGTCTACTAGTTTTATCTAGTTGGTCACATCCATGTGAAACGAATGAATCTTAAAACCTTAATTAGAACGAGTATGTGACTTTTTTCATTGTTTTTTCCCAGAAAAGAAAAAGAGAGATTACTTTAACAGGGTTCTGCAAGCAAATCACACATAGGACCCCCTTGTTGCTATCTTTGATCTCATTAACAATAATCACTAGCCATATAATATCGACTATTCACTATAGATGCTGCGGTCTTAACGCAATTCTATTCCTCCTTTTCCTTTCCTGATCTGGTGTTGGCCTATCTAAAATGGAAAGTTTAGTCTATAGGAGTTAGAAAAAGGATTAAAGGCATGCTAGGAATCATGCTATCCTGTTTTGCTTTTGAGAAAAGTTCCTTTAGAACTCTTGGTTGATGTTGCCTCCACTACTTTATTCTGGCATATAATGGCTCTTACTGTCTGAAGTCACTACAAAAGCATGTTTTTTCTCTTTAACGTAGAGATAAATGATGCATCATTGCCTTGGAATCTCTTGTTGAAGGTTGGAACAAATCAGCTTGTAAAGTGCCATTCTCAAAGATTAGAAAGACAGCTTGAGTGGCACTTTCCTCTTCTTTTCTCAGGGCAAGTGAGTAAGCACTGTTTTCTCAGTTCTTTTGGTTGAACTTCCCACAAAGGTGGAGACTCTGTTGAGCATTACATCGCAGCTAACACTGTTTACATGTATAAGGCGTGTTTACTTTCGAACCCTTTTGGCTAATTCCGCACACTTTTGTCACTGAAGCTGCATCGGTGACAAACTTTGGCTGGTCGCTGCCAAAGTTGTATCATCATGAATTTAGAATTGGTACCAAGGAGGCAAGGACAAGAACATGATTACAAGCCTCCAACTTTATTCTTTGCGTTCTGTTTTATGAACTTTAATTTCCACTCTTTGAGCACAACAAAGATTAACTATCCAATTCCCCTAGAACAGCGCTAAACTTGTTGTCGTTGTTAAAGAAGCATAACAAGATTATCCTGATAATATCTTCAAGTGGTGGATGATAAAGAGGGAACTGTCAATAAAATGCATACAAAATTCACTTCAACAGCATCCCAAAACATTTGTAAGGGCGCATTTTGTACCTGTTTAAGGAAGTGAGCAATGGACTGGCAGTCTGAAACTTCGTGTAGATCGAGAGCCTGGTAAGCTAATTCCATTACATGACTTTGCATTGCCTCAGGCATATCTGTCTCGCGCAGAACTGCTTTTCCCTCCAACATTTTCCCGAGAGCAACGATGCACAAATGATCTAGTTGTGATTTTATAATCACCTCATATGAAGGCAAGGCATGTTTTGCAAGCAAAGGAGAAGTAGGTGGTGGAGATTGAAAGCTAAATGTTGATATTTCCGTTTGTGAGTCTAGCAGCAGTACCCATCTTTTTCCTTTCACAGGACTAGTATTTTGATTGCATTAGGAAATGTTACAATCAAACAGTTGGACCAGAAATATCTTCAATAAAATCCCCAAATGAAATACAAATGCAATTTTTTTGTGGTTTTATACAGAAAAAAAAGTCCGGTAGGAAAGGTCATATGTACATATTTTCTTCGCAGAGATTGTTTCATCGGCATGTAAATCGCACAAATACTATAAACCCTATGATGAGGAAGAACTTATGAAGTGGTGGAAGATAGGACTTGAGAGGTTTGAGCAAAATATAAGACACTTGAAGCTAATGGTACCTCTGTAGGCATACATGACAGGCTGTGAAGACATGACCTACTGGTTTTGGATAAAAGGACTAAAGGAGGACTCATCAGAACTTTGAACAGGTATTGCTGGAAAGGTACCGAATCTGGTGTTATGATCATAGCAATGCCAGAGAGTTCAGAGCAGTCATAGCTTCAGAGAAGGCAGTGTGTGCTGGTCAAGCAGCTCGGCAGGAAGATACTAGCATGAAAAGCACAAAACCAATACAAAAAAACCCTTGGTGCATCATTCCCCGGTTACTTTAGTTGTATATTAACTTCAAATAGTCTTATTTTCTTAAATGCTATGGCAGCAGAAGTGATAATAAAGATAGGCATAGTGTGGAACTACAGTAACAAAAACAGAACCAGTCTCAAAAGCCTCTTCTCTGATGGGTATCTGAACTCATAATCAGGCAAGAAAGGCACTTCAGCTTTATGGATCATTGTTTATATCTTTGCTTTTTGCAGCTTCTCTCTGAAATTTCTTGGGACTGATATTTACATCCTTACATTGGCCCCTAAATGTTGGTCCATCTAATAAATCCAGTTTTCTACCTTCTTTTTTCCATAAACTCTTTTTAGAAAATTGCGAACTGTTAATCAGAATGAGGACTAGAATCTTTGACTGAATGAGTTCCAACTCAGTTAAAGGCGCATCACAAATTTCAAGAATCAGCATCAAAAAGAAATTGCAGCATCCAAAAACTCATCAGGTGGTGTGGTACACACACACACACACACACACACACACACACACACTCTCAACCACAAAAGAGGTACTGACTGGAAAAAGAGAGGCACATTCAATCGGATATTCAAATCTTCTATTGCCAAAAGAATACCAAACAACATCACCCAATCAAACTTCAACCATAAGATGAATCATGAACAAAAAATCGCAGAAATTTTGTATTAAAGTCAAATATGAACGATAATGAAACCTAATAGCTCATCCCTCTAAAAGAATTACATGAAAAATCACCTACACCTTTTGAAGCACCTAAAAATAATTAATTTAATCAAAGTTCCTTCCCCAAAAATTCCTTTCTCAGAAACTAGAAAAAGAAATTTTAATCTAGCAAGAAAACATAGTTTCCAAAACCCTATGAAGCAACAGAAAAGCCAAATTTTCTGATCGTCCCCTAGGTTTTATGGTAATACTACCATATCATTCGTCTTCAATCTTCATGCAATCTCCATTGAAAGAATCAACTGAAACTTCATGACCTTGACCTGAGCAAGAAAATACTGAGTTCTTGACCCTGAGACTCGTCCGGGTTGATAAGGTGAAACGACTCCGAGTCAGCACCGCCCACCATGCACTCATAGTTGGCCCTCATGTACATCAGTTCGCCACCATCCGACCCGGATCCGGACCCGGAAGGAATCACGCCCGCCCCGACCGTCATGGACTGCATGGTCTTGAGCATGACCCGGATCTTTTCGTTAGCCTTTCTCCGAACCGCGAAGCCGATTTTTCGGCCGTTACACGACATGGTCCATACCGGTACGGAGTGGAGGGGGCAGGAGCCGAGTTCCGAGCCGGGCGAGTCGACCCGGCACTCGAGCGCGATCCGGGCGAGTCCGCAGCGCATCTCCTTGACGAGCTGGTGGGTGGGGATGGAGAGCTCGAGGAGGAGGGAGGGGCGGGCGGCGAGCCGGTCGTGCTGGACCGAGAACCAGACGTGATCGCCGCAGCCGCGGCGGCCGAAGATGGTGCCGATCACCATCGTCTTGGAGGGCCGTGGCGGCGCCACCGCGGCGACCGGGGTGTCGTCGTCCTCATCCGGGGTGGCGGTCGAGTTGGTGTCGCTTTCTTGGTCGTGGGTCTCTTTCGGTTTCTCGATGTCGTCGCGGAGGGAGGTGCTCAGGCGTTTCTTTGTGGCGGTGGTCGCGGCCGCTGCGGGCGCAGTGGCTGCCGTAGCGGGCGTGAAGCAGGGGAGGAGGCACCGGCGGAGGTAGTCAATCTTGGTCATGGCTGAAAGAGTTGTAGAAGGCCAAAGAATGGAAGATCAAAGAAGGAACTGAATAGGGTTACAGGTCTGGCTTTTAGTGTGTGTCTCTGTGTATATTTATATAGACTGAAGGCGGGAAGAAATAAAGCCGTATATTATGTTAAATATATTTTCTTTTAAATTCCTACAAAAATTCATCCATTTATTCAATATTTGTCTGTGTTTTGTTGTGGTGTTGATGGGCGAGGGACAAAAAAGTGGAGGAATCAGGGGAAGCGAGAATGGTGGTCAAAAGGTTCAGAGAGGGCTCTGAGATGAAGATTCAGGGGGGTTTTGGTACAGAGGAGGTGTAATGGCAGCAGCAGCAGGCTTTAAGGGCTAGTCTGTAGTCTGTACTATAAAGGGGGGGCCAGGAGGGATCATATAAAGGCTATATACAGTTGGATTTTATATATATTTTTGTCCTTTTGGTTTTTCCGTTTTTGGGTAATTTATGCCTTTCCAAAGTTGTGCTTTATGAGCCATGGGGGGGGGGGGGGGGGGGGGGGAGGGGGGGTGGGTGGGGGCATTGGCATTTAATATACCAAATGCCACAAAGACTTTTGTGTATTAAGGTGCTTTGCTTTGATATTGATGATCTTATGCTTTTGTTTCAAAATTTGGGGCCTTGCAATGATCTTCTGTTCAGCTTGTTAGGCTGCATTTAACAATATGAATTTAACCCAAATAAGGAGTTTAGACTAAACCACATTCGTAATTCAGAATGTAATGCATATAATATGCATTGATCTCCCGTTCCATTGAATTTGATGCCGTTCGGTTGAATTTCTTCTATTTGACTTTTTGCAAATTTAGAATGTAATGCATATAAATATCTAATTTAACCCAAATAAGAATGTAATGTATATAAACATTTAATTTAATCCATATAAGAAGTATTGATTAAACCTTCTTCATAAACTATGAGCGAAATTACCCGTATATGTGTATAGAATTTAATCTATCTAATTAATAAAAAAGTCAAAGGAAAAATTTCAATGGAGGAATACATTAGGGCTAATTACACCCATGTCCCTGAGATTTGGGGGTAATTACACGCGAGGACACAAAGTTTCAAAATGTAACATACGTGACCAAAAACGTTAAAAAAAGTAACACTTTTATCCAACCGTCAGTATTCCGTCCAAAAAGTATAATTTTCGTCATTACATATTTTGAAAATGGCAATACTACCCCTGTACAGTATATCGTCACAAAAAGTATAATTTTCTCTCTCCACAATTTAAACCCTAAATCTGAAGTCATCGCCGGCAGCCTCCCTTTGCCGCCCCACGCCTCCAGCAGCCCCCCTCCCCGGCCCCACGCCGCCAGCAGCCCCCCTCGCCCCACCATCCTACAGAACCACCCCAACACGCGCGGCAAGCCCCTTGGCTAACCCAAGCTGCCGAGATGCCTCCGGCAAGCGCCTTGGCAAACCTACGCCGCCGGGAAGGAGACAGATCTGGCCATTGCAACGACGGCGATTGCACCGGTGGGCGCGATGGTGCAAGCCCATCGTGGTGGTGATGGCGCTGCCTTGCTGGTGGTCACGGTGGCGCGCATCTCGACGGAGGAGGTCGGTGTCGCGACGTAGCTCGGTGATGCTTGCGATCTCGGACGGCGCAGGTTACGGAGGTAGGTCGCGGCGGTGATGGTGGCTACCGGTATGGCGACAGGCAGATCGGGAGTGCGACCGCGATCTTGCGGCGCTGGTGCCTCGTCGGAGGGCCTGCTACTCCGCTGACGGGGAAGGGGAAGGCAGACGTCGTGGGGGGGTATGAGTGTTGGGTGTGGGGAGAGGAAGAGGCAGACTCGTGGGGGTGGGGTGGGGGCGCAGGGGGTGGGGTGGGTGCTGGGTGTGGGGAGAGGAAGAGGCAGACTCGTGGGGGTAGGGTGGGGGTGCAGGGGGTGGGGGTGGGTGCTGGGTGTGGGGAGAGGAAGAATAAACAGTAAATTAAGTGGGTAATTGATTTTAAAGTCAGGGACAATCAAGTCTTTTTGTTAAAACCGTTAAGTATTTTTGTATTCCGTTTATCAATGGACATAAGTGTTACATTTTGAAACTTTGTGTCCTCGCGTGTAATTACCCCCAAACCTCAGGGACATGGGTGTAATTAGCCCAATACATTATAGTATGTGGTGTTTCTAGCGGTTGCCATGACAAGGTTGCTGCCCTCACCCATTCGGGAGAATGTAGCCCTCTCATGGCTGTCTGGTTGGGACCCTGACTCTGTGCTTAGCTCTGGTTTGATCTCCACATGTCAATGTACGATTGGTTGCACTCCATCGCCTGGTCTTCGTCCACGTGCATCGTCGAGGCCTCCAGTTGTCAACTGCTCAAGCTTCTCTAGTCTGGAAATCATAACCTTATTGGATAGAACAATACTTTGCTAAAAGCGTACTGTGTGTGAGATGAAGGATATATGGGTAATAATAAGTCAAGTTTTTGTCCTTAATAATCTACTGGTGAGCCCAGGCACGGGACTGTCGATTAAAGTAATATATTTTAGTAGTTTTGAAATACATAATAAAATATATTATATAATTTTATGATTATTTCATTAAAGATAATTACTTTAATTTTTGACTTGAACTTTCTTGTAATGAAATAAATTAATCATTCTTATGAAATATCAATAAACAATGTCTTTGTGCATATTTGTTAATTTTGATTTGGTTAACTACATAGATGAACAAAAATTAAAAGTTTATTTGTATACAAAAAAGAAAAAGTAAATTCTATTGATAAAAATATGCGGAGAATATATTGAGATCAATTTGCTATTGCACACAACATTTTTTATTATTTTCTAAGTTTTTTTAAAAAAATAATTTGTACCTTTGAATGAGTTGCTCATAACATTAATTACATATTAGTTTAATTTTGATAGAAAATTTTTTGGTCCATATATTTGTTTATAGCGTGATTTATAAAAATTAATCAATATGATTAATTAACCAAGAAAGATGTGGCATTTTTAGAAGCAAATGTAATCTACCAACAAAGTACACAAAGAAAATAGTAATCAGTATATGAGGTAATTATATAAAGTTTAACCAACATAAATAAATAAATAAATAAATAAATATATATATATATATATATATATATATATATATATATATGATAGCTCAAAATTTCGTAATAAGAAAATTGTTGAATAAAATTTAACCAATATTTTATAAAGTATACAATAAGCTTGCTTACTACGTAAGATTTATATTCAGATATAATAAGATTTTTAATCGAAGTTTTAGTATACATTCATCACAACATAACTAATATCTTTTTAAATTAAGGTTTTAAATTTACACCATTTTCTTAATATATCTCATATAAATCTGCATATTATGATATTTTTACATTTAACCAATACAAAAAAATAAAATAGTACAAAACCTTAGATTTAGGAAATTATTGACTAAAATTTTCAACCAACATATTTATCAAGTTAGATTCATATTTGAATTTACAAAAAACTTACATATGAATCTAAAATAGTATCTAATTTTTCTTATTATATCTCTTAAATAATTTTTGTTATACAGGTTAATATTTCATGTTAGAGGGCTTTTTTGATATATAATATTCAAATAAAATCATAATAGGTTACTATATTGGTTAAAAAAATTTGAATGCTACGACTTGATTTTCGAATTGCATAAGGCTTATTATTTAAATGTTTACTATATTTGCCAATTAATTAATTGCAAAATTAAGGACCACATTCAAAATAATGTTTGGAGATCATTGCCAACATAAAATATATTTAACATTAATTTTTATAACTCTTATTATATTAGAAGCATATTGCAATGAGGTGTCATAAGCTATCATTGCATTTCTCACTTTAGTTATTAGATATTATAACTCAGGATCTCGAGTCAAGCTCGAGTAAGTTAATAAAATATTTTAAAAGTTACAAAAAGTTTATCAATGTGTACCACATTTCAAGAAACAAAAAGAGATTAAGATCTTATGAAAATAAAAAATTACTTTTACTAAAACTATAATTGTTGGTAAGAATTTTTGATACTTTATTTGTAACAGTTTAAAATAACTTGTCAAGATTATATTATTAGTGGTCCAACCTGTAACCTTTCAAAACCAAGTCTCTTAACTTAAAAAGTTAAGATAACAGTTCTTTATCTTTGGAATCATAAATGTCATGGTCCATTATTATCTTATTCATGAATCATTGTTTCAAAAAATCACCAACTTATTAAGATACGAACATGATATCCAGTAGTATATTTTTTCGTCTCATGCACATTTTAAATTGCAGTCTTGATTAGATGGTTATGCAATTGTTACGAAATATTTGCATAAGTATATATGTTTGTTTTAGTTTCCATAAACTGTAAGTTTAAAGAACAATGAGTAGATTGTGTTACAGTGCCGCTGCTAGCTTTATGTGTTCTCTAAGTTTTTTTTTTTACATCGTCAAGTGGTACTGTAACACAATATACTCATTGTTCTTTCAACTTACAGTTCAAAGGAAACATATATGCGTATGAGAAACAAACAGTTCAAAGCAAACACATATGCGTATACAAATATTACGTACGCAAGAATTGCTTGACACTCTAACCGAGGTTTTAATAGTCAAAATCAAAGTCTAATATATAAATAAATGTTTTAGCATAGAGTTAAAACGTTATACAATTGATTTTTCTAGAATTGTAAGGTTTATAAATATCGCGACAATTATAGCACAAATTTTTCAACAATAAGTTATACTAAAGAGTTTGATTTGTATTTTAAATCCTTATATTTGGGATATAACCAATTTGGTGATCATGAGGTCTTATTCAAAAAATGCTGACTTATAATTCATTTATTAAATCTATATATATCACATTATTTGTTTGGGCTAATTACATTTATGTCCCTGAGGTTAGGATATAATTACAAGTAAGAACAATAGTTTGGACAAATTACACTAATATCCATTGACCAGACAGAATCTTAAAAACCCTAACGATTTTAATAAAATGACTTCATTACCTTCAAGTTACAAATCTATTTATTCAAATGCCATTATCTTAGATTCTTTCTTCCCCCACCACCCCGCGCACCACCCTCCTTCCCCTACCCCACCACTGCTACCACCTTTCTCTCTCACCACCACCCCCACCAAAGCGCCGCATCGGTGCCAACTCCCGAAAATTTAAATCTAATACCCTTACCACACTGATCTAGGCCTCATCGCCCTCACCTGGTCCCGCAACCTCTTCGACTACATCGGCGAGATCACGGCCAACCCAGCCACAGCGAGATCGGTGACAATACAGTGTTGTTCATGGAATTGAATTGAAATTTGGACGATATTAGGGTGGGGGGAGGCGTGATAGTGCGTCTGAAATAGGGTTTTAGAGAGATAGTTGTCGGCGATATGGGTTTGCTAAGAGATTGCCGGCGGTGTGGGTGTGGGACGGGCTTACTGGCGTGGTGGAGTGTTGCGGGGACAGGCTTGCCGGTGTGGTGGAGTGGTGCGGGGAGAGGCTGTCGACAGCGGGGGGGGGGGGGGGGGGCGGGGAAGGTAGGGACTACCGACTGCGATTTTCAGATTCATTGTGAATTAATTTTCAAATTAGGATTTTGGAACCTAATTTTCAAATTAGGATTTTGAAACCCTAATTTGAAAATTAGGGCTCCAATAAACCCTAATTTTTGAAATCAGGAGGAAATTACGTGTATAAGTGCAAATAATGTGGGATTATTCTTAATTTTCTTAAAAAAGAAAAATAAAAAGAAAGACTTTAAAAATTATTTGGTATATACAGTATAAGGGCATTATTATCATTTTAAAAATACGTAATGATGACATCAGCCAAAAAGTAAATTTTTTTAACGGAACTCTGACATATGGATACGGCTGTTACATTTTCAAAGTTTTTGGTCATGATATGTTACATTTTAAAACTTAATATACTTGACTGTAATTATATCCTAACCTTAGGGACATATGTGTAATTAGCTCTATTTCTTTTTAACGATGACTATCTTAAGTATATTATGTATACATCTATATATATGAAAAATGATAGTACATTTAACTCTATTAGAACGCCATTTTTCTTTTTTTTTTAATATATGAATTTTATATTTACACTAAAGAGTGGTTTTAAGAATATAATAATCAAAATTAAGTTATAATAAGTTAGTATATTTATTAGGTTGAGTTCTAAAATGTTTAAAATTAAATTTTAAATTATACAATCCTCATTATTCTTGCAAAATTAATCAAATTTTAAAAAAATAGGAGCTGATCCGTTGATAGCGCTAGCAAAATGGGAGATCTTGCTAGCGCGATCTGACCGTCCATCCCGAAGGGATGGACGGCCCAGATCGCGTATTTTTGCGGCGCTGTCAGTGGTCCGCTACACAGTGTAGCGGACCAACCTTTTTACCATTTTGCCCCTGCTCCCCCCTCCGCTACACTGTCTAGCGGACCACTTTCTTGGGCCCACGTTGACAGCCAAAAATTCGTCCGCTAGACAGTGTAGTGGACGACTGACTCCGTCAATGTCAGTCCTGTCGATGCACGACTGTTACTTTGTCATTATCCCACCGTCCGCTAGACAGTGTAGCGGACCGTTTATCCCTTTCTTAACTTCGAAACCCTTATTCATTCCTTCTAAACTGCTATTCATTCCTTCTTCTCACAATTCTTCTAGCGGCGTTGGCAAGTAGATCGGCGCAATTTCTTCTCAAGAAATCCTTTATTCGACGAATCAATCACGTAAGTTCACAAACCAATCCTTTATTTGTTCATAATCTAGAGTTGTTATCGCGGCTTATGCATGATTTTGAATGTGTGCGCGGTGCATTGTGCTAGCGTTTGTCAATGTATCTATACATATATATAGATTATATATGTGTATTGCGTATTATTTGTTCATGTGATTTCACTTGTAAAATCCCATTCCGTGTCTGTTTGTATCTATGTACATTGCATATACACAGCATGTGAACTTATGTGAGTATTATCTGATCACATGCTAGCGTTGACTGTGCTAGCGTTGTATGTTTGAGAATGTTTACGCTTCCAACCTTGCCGTTTTGCATAATTTCAGTTGCGAAAAATGGATTTCAACCCTGGACCAGAAGATCCGTCCGTATTATACGACCAAGCAAACCATATCAGTACGCTCATATGGGATGGTGGAGTAAGATACTTATTTTATCAACTTTGTTATTCTTTGGAACGTTGTATATCGTTTAATTTGCTTAAATTGTATTTATTAATTCGTAGGAAAGAGCACTTCTCAACACGGTAGAAGTATCCGATAATTTTAAAGCATGGAAATTGAACAGAACCCAGAAAAGATTACTGCGTGGGATTGGGTTTGGGATTTTCACGCGTGGGCAGATCTTTCAACAACTTGACCGGCACTTAATAGGTGCCCTTGTTGAAAGGTGGAGAAGTGAAACGAATACGTTTCACTTCCCTCTCGGAGAGCTGACAATTACCCTAGAAGATGTAGGGTTCATCTTAGGGTTACCGGTGACGGGGCGGCCGGTAATAGCTCCTCCGTCGGAAGCAACGAATAAGAGGACCGCTAGGGACTTCTTTACTTCGATACCCCAGGATCAATTTAGCACTGGGGGTATCAAGTTGAAATGGTTGGTAGATACCTACAAGGTTCTGCCGGATAACTACACGGATCAGATGCTTGTGCTGTACACACAAGCTTTCCTCTTGTGGGTGATGGGGGCAATTCTGTTCCCAACAACGTCGAAGAATACCGTCAGCGTCAAATATTTACCGTTGTTGGGTAACCTACTGGAGGTTGGGGATTATGCCTGGGGAGCCGCAACTCTTGCGTACCTCTACCGAGCATTGCACAAGGCAACGAGGCCCGACTCCAAAGCGATATGTGCATGTCTCTCGCTATTGCAGGTATATCATACAATTCTTGATTACTTGCTCGTTTCTTTTTTTTTTGGGTTGAATTGACAATAAAATTTGACGATACTTTATTTAATTTGTCTTTGCTCTCAGGTGTGGTCTTATGAACACCTTGCTACCGGCGCACCCACGCGTAGGGACGGAACCGATAATGTGTGGCCTCGGTTGTGCGCCTGGGAGTACAGCCGGAAGGACAGCCACTACCAGAGGAGAGACGATCCCCATCACAACATTACGTACTATCGGGGGGAGCTCGACTCGTTATCTCCTGGCCAGATGCGATGGGCACCGTACAAACATTTGGCGCGACGGGTGGGAGAGTCGTTCGTCTTCACGCTCTCCGGGTTGCAACGCACACCCCTGATCCACTTCGAGGTCGCAGAGTGGCAGCTGCCAGATCGCGCTATGCGCCATTTTGAGTGCCTGCAGGGGTTGCCAGCCGGCGCGCCGGATATGAGGCTTAACAGGAACCCACCGGGTGTCCCTCGGTTTGGCAAGGCAAATGCGCACGACTTGTGCGCACGAGAACTTGAGGTTTGGGATTCCTGGCAGGACACGCTGGCGGCCATTGTGTCGGAGCCTGACCCCGTGATCAGTATCGAACAGTACAATGGGTGGTACTACCGCATCACCCGGAGGAGAGTAGCTCCAGTAAGGTTTGAACGCGGGGAGAAGTACCACCCTAGGGGTCAGATCGATGAGCACATGGCATACAATCTGGTAAGTTGGCCAATAAGTGCTTTAATTGAACTTGATGATTCTAACTGTGTATGAAGTTACTTATTTATTATCTCTCTGGATGTAGGTTAATGCCTCGTTCGCCTTCTTCCAGAAGTTGCGCGAGCGGAAGGATTTGGTGGATGCAATGGGCGAGGAGCTTCGCCAACAGGCTGATGCGTTGGCGTATGGCTGCGGGAATTTTTTACACCAAGCATCGGGCCAGCCTTCCGGCGTCAGCCCGGGAATGGGTTATCCGGGGTGGCAGCCCCCATATGTGAGCGAGGGATACACCGATCCCTCGGGACAGACTTCGGGAGTGAGCCAGGGATATGGTGGTCCCTCTGTACCGGGAATGGGTGGTGATTGGGGACAGCCAAGCACCATGGGCCAGGCTCAAGCGCCGTGGGAAGACTACAGTGTGCCCTCCTTCTCTTTGCTATTGGACTCGGAACCCCAACCCTTCTCTCAGAGTCAAGTCACGCAAGACTGGGGTTTCGGACACATCAGTCTGTCGGAGACACTGCCTATTGTCCCGTGGGCAGGACCATCTACTGCCGAAGGAGGGCAATATCCCCCGGTCGACCCCCCCGAAGGAGTGCAATATCCCCCCGTCGACCCCCGAGGGCAATATCGCAAAGGGCATCCAGTGAAGCCCCTAAAGCCGCATAAATGCCAAATAATCAGAGAGCGTTATTTTAGCGGCTTCCCCCGGGACAAAGCGTTGTATAGTGTGAATCATCCGGAGGGCATGGATTACACTTGCGAGTGGGGAGAAATGGCCTCCCTGGCTCCGGGGAGTTGGTTAGACAACGGTGTCATCTCCACATACGTGGAGATTCTGAAGGAAAGGGGTCGGGAGCGGCTGAACGAGTACCCGGCCATTTTTTTGGTTGATGCCTTTTTTCATAGCCTCCTAGTGTCTGAATGGCATGAGTGGGTCGAGCAAAGGCGGAAGAAAAAGTTGAGCCAGTGGAGACCGTCCGCTAACCTACGAGCGTATCTTACTAGGGATAGTCCAGTGAGCGCAAGTGTTGCCGACGTGTTTCTAATCCCATTTTTAGGGGAAAGCCACTGGTACTTGGTTTGCTATGAACCGGTGGAGAAAGTCGTATCGGTGATCGACAGTCTCCACGACGATACCGCCTTTATGCCTGTGCTGCAGATGTACAAAGCCCAGTTGGACTCAATGGTAATATTACGATTGTTGTTTAACAGTTATTGTAACTTGGCATAAATGTTAACTCGTGTCTTACGCCGTTTTGTGTTTCTCGCAGAATATATTTTGTGCAATGGTCAATGGTATCCGTGGTAACCCTGTACCGGCGCGGCCAAAGCTCGATTGGCGACTGAAGAAGAGGAGGCCCAAGCAACGTAACACTTCGGACTGCGGCGTTTTCCTTTGCATGTACATGGATTACATTTGCCGGTCCGAGAGCCTCAAGGCGGCGGTGTGGAGCCAAGCAGAAGTAGACACCTTTAGATATAGAATGGCTTGGCAAATTATGAAAGGCCGGCCTAGAGCGGTTAGGTATATTGTAAATCCGGCAAATGCCGAGAATCCCTCCCAACATGATTCCCCCAGTTGACATTGTACCATTACACTGTCAAATTTTTTTAATAAACTATGATTATTTAGAAAGCTCTCATTGATTTGTGTTGAAGATTATTGATTGATTGATTTGTTTGATTTCCGTTGAAGATGATTTGAGTTTGGTTTTTTTGGCTCTCATTGAGAATGATTGAAAGGTGGAAAACAAAATGTGTAGCGGACAGTTTCCAAGTGTTGGGGTAAGACATTCTGCTTGTCCGTCCGCTACACAATGTAGCGGACAGTGGGGAAGTGAAAATTTTCTAAGTGTTGGGTTAAGACATTCTGCTGGTCCGTCCGCTACACAATGTAGCGGACAGTGGGGGAGTGAATTTTCAAAGTGGGGTTAAGACATTCTGCTGGTCCGTCCGCTACACAATGTAGCGGACAGTGGGGAAGTGAAAATTTTCTAAGTGTTGGGTTAAGACATTCTGCTTGTCCGTCCGCTACACAATGTAGCGGACAGTGGGGGAATTGAAAATTTTCTAAGTGTTGGGTTAAGACATTCTGCTTGTCCGTCCGCTATACAATATAGCGGACAGTGGGGAAGACATTCTGCTTATCCGTCCGCTACACAATGTAGCGGACAGTGGGGGAGTGAAAATTTTCTAAATGTTGGGTTAAGATATTCTGCTTGTCCGTCCGCTACACAATGTAGCGGACAGTGGGGGAGTGAATTTTCAAAGTGTGACATTCTGCTTGTCCGTCCGCTACACAATGTAGCGGACAGTGGGGGAATTGAAAATTTTCTAAGTGTTGGGTTAAGACATTTTGCTTGTCCGTCCGCTATACAATGTAGCGGACAGTGGGGAAGTGAAAATTTTCTAAGTGTTGGGTTAAGACATTCTGCTTGTCCGTCCGCTATACAATGTAGCGGACAGTGGGGAAGACATTCTGCTTGTCCGTCCGCTACACAATGTAGCGGACAGTGGGGAAGTGAAAATTTTCTAAGTGTTGGGTTAAGACAATGTAGCGTGATGCAGTTTTAATAAATTGGCGCCCGAAGACTTGTTTTAGCGACGGAATCAACAATCTCAATATCGATAAACAATAAATAACGTACGATTCACAATCAACGATCTCAATATATTGAGGGTATCTCAAACGGCACAATTAAGCGAGAAAAAATTTGGAAACATAATGAACATGTATACAATAAATTTGGTTATTATTAATAAATTAGGGTTCACATTGGGGGAAAGAAATTTTTTCACAAGCGCTCCGATCAAAGATTACAACTTGAAAATCCCACCACCCAAGGTGTTCAAACACTACAAAGTCCCCGAGTTCGAGGCCATGCTGGCGCACGAAGACGTTCCAACCCTCTGCGAATTGCTTTTTTTGGGGTCGGCCGGGCTTCAGCTTGATTTCAACCTGCCAGGCCCCCTTGCGGCTATATAATCTTGAACTGTCATGAATTGTTGTAAATTGATTGGTAAAGGCTTCCGGTATGTCCTAACAAACACAATACAAAAAATAGGTTAGTTTTTAACCAAAAGATCAAACTTTTAACACACGAAAATACAGAGAAAGAGGGATGGCCTACAAGTTCATTCTCAAATCCCGGCATCATGACTTTGAAAAAGTGTTTGCCTGCCAGGTGCAAGTTGCCAATAAAATCGTAGGTGGTCTCCGATCCAGAAGCCATCGAGGTCGGCGATGAGGGGAGGACGGTGGTGTCGCCGGAGATGTGGGTCGCCGTAGATGGGGTAGCGGCTTGGGTTAGATGTTCGAGAGATATAGAGAGAGAATATAGCGGGAGAGAGAGAGAATATAGCGGACTGATAAAAGCTGTTGCCTATTTTGATTAATATATATAATAGGATAGAGGTCCGCTACATTGTATAGCGGACATAAATGAAGACCAAAAGTTTTTCTGCGATGACGTCCGCTACATTGTATAGCGGACATAAATGATGACCAAAAAATTAGGACTATGCATATCCGTCCGCTACATCAGAAATCGCTACATTAGAAGAAAAAAAAATTTCAGTATTCGGTCGAAAAATTATTACAAATGTCAAACTTATATAAAAATTATTACAAATGTCAAACTTATATAAAAATTATTACAAATGTCAAACTTATACAAAAAATTAAAGGTCCACTGCAGCTTGTTCGTCCTCATCTTCGGCGTCATCTTCTTCCCCATCTTGCAAACCCCCTGGACTTATCCCCAGTGCCTTGTAATGGTTCCGCTTGTCGTGGTCGGTCATTTTGTTGCACAATGCACACCTTCGCAGCTTTTTAGGTTGAGTTGCCGTTTCAATTGAGCTTTTCATCCGCGTAGATCTCTTGCGGCCTTTCGTTTGCGATATAATTGGATCCAACGGCCGGATATCATTGTCGCCTTCCTCCCCCGGCTCGTCATCTTCGGATTCCGTTGTAGGCTCGGTGTCAACCGCATTGGTGACTGAAGCTGCTTCCAACTGGTCGACGATGGGCTCTTGCTGCTGAGCTACCTCGAGGAGATGTTTATAACCGACCATTGTAGCAGCAGCCTTTACGGACAAACGGGTGAACATCGTCACCAGATGATTATACCGCAACGTCTCTGATTCTTCAAAGTCAGTATACGGGTGCTCCGGAAAGGAAATGGTACCGTGCAACCTGTTTGCACCTTTCGTCCACCGTGGCAAGACGTATTTATCGGGGATTGTCCTGATATTCTTCTGGGTGAAAAACCGCAGAATGTGTCTACACAGGATGCCATGGAACTCAAACTTCTTGCAAACACATGTCACCGAGTCCGTCAATGTGTCGTGGCTCACCGTATAAATTCTGCGCAGCTTCTCAGGGACGAGGTCATTCACGAGCGAATAAACCTTGTACTCACGCGTAGACATTTCTGCCACCTTGTTTATACTGTATCGTCCCGATTTTTGCAGCTCTACTTGGTATAGCAAGAAGATCTCCTTCGTATAGACTTTGGCACCGTTCAGCTCCAGCGGGGTCTCTAGCAACCTTCTCCTTTGTTTGTACGTTGTTGCAAAGTCGGCAGCCCTTTCTTTTACGAACAACGAAGCTACCGCTTTTTGTGCGGATGCAACGAAAGTCTTCAAATTGGTAGCTGTACCCACATAACTATCGAACGTGGCATTCATAGATTCACTCCTGCCCGTCGTTTTCATGCCCGCTGAAAAATACCTCCTCGTGTAAACGCCAATCCATTGCTCTTTGCGCTCGTACAAGTGCTGGAGCCACTCGTTGTCTTGCAATGAGTAATCCCGAACAAGCTTTTCCCACCTCTCCTCGAATTCCTCAATCGTTAACGACTTGGTAACGCACTTGTCAAAATCCTGTTTAAAGTCTGGATACTTTGCGTACACGTGATGCAGACGTTCCGGGTATTTGTTGCTTATGTGCCAAGTGCACAAGTTGTGCCGGGTGTCTGGGAAGACGGTCGCAATAGCCTTCTTCATTGCCAAATCTTGATCGGTGATGATCACTTTGGGTGCTTTGAAGTTCATTGCTTCCAGCCACGTCCTAAACAACCATACAAAAGAACCCTCGCTCTCGTCCCTTAACAAGGCGAACCCGAACAGGATGGAGTGATAATGATGATTGACGCCGGTGAAAGGAGCGAACGGCATCGAGTACTTGTTGGTACGGTATGTGGTGTCGAAAGTCACGACATCCCCAAAATGCTTATAAGCTAGCCTCGAACGACCGTCGACCCAAAAAATTGTACTAACTCGATGCTCGTCGTCAAGTTTATAATCGAAGGTAAACTGCGGGTCCTCCATCTGCATCCGTTTCAATAGGCTCATTGTCGATTGCGCATCATTGAGGTCATACGCGGCTCGTCTATGGGTTCGGACCGCGTTACGAACGTCTGTCGTGTTAAAGTTTAAATTTTGAATTCCCCCAGCCTGTTCAGCAAGAACATTAACAATCTCAGTAGGTCCAATTCGCGCATTGCTCATTGTGTGAATTAGGCTCCTCGCGACCTTACCCATCTTCTTGTGTTGATGCATCTGACTCACCTTAGAAGGAGTTACTAACGGGTGATTGTGTGCCAGTTCCAGGCTGGTAATAAGCCAATGATCATGATTGGCTTTGTAGCTTACGAACATCTTGACCTGGCAATTTGTGCGCTCAAAGCAGTCCCGTCTTCTACGCGAATATCCTATTTCGTCATCACTGTCATCATTGCCTACGCGTGTCTCATTTTGCTGTGGATTTCTGCCCCTATGACACTCGTATAAGCGAGAGCATATCTTTTTTGTTACGTTGCTTGTTCTTGTAGTCTTTATTCTAATGCCAAAACCAACCCTCAATGAATACGCTCGAAAACATTCTTCAGCTTCTTCCAATGTTTGAAACGTTCGTCCTAGATACGGATCACTAGCATCTACGGGGACGTTGGAGCTCGACACGAAATCAGACATTGTGAAACAAGACCTGTGTAGAAATAGACTACGCTTAACAATCAAATGGCATTTCTAACTGAAAATATTACCTAAAAATTACCTTGGCGAATAGACCAATTTAGGATGACAAACATACCGTATGCATAACCCCTGAAAGTGTCTCCAAATTAACAATTATTAATTTACTGAACATAACAAATTAAAATTACTAAGATAAATAGACGAATTCATCATGCCAAAAAATCGAATTAAACTATAATTTTATTTAGAGTTAACAAATTACACCTTTTTTTATGAACATCATGTTTAGAACATCACAAATTGAAGAATAGAGTGACAAATTTCTAGAACATAAAAAAAAATCTATACTTTTTTGTCCGAACAAAATAAAATTATATTTTACCATTCAATCCATAAAGAAAACTTCACCATTCGCAAACTTACCTTACTTGAGTGAAGCTTGAAGCAAGTTTTACTCGAAACTTGAAGGGAGCTGAAAATGGAAGCGAGTCCGAAGGAGAAGAAAATTGTAGCCGAAGGAGCTTGAGGAATTCCGACAACCCGTCGTGTGTAGAAATAAAGGTACAAACACGTGGAAATGTGTCAGTTGTGTCAGGGAAGTCAGTCGTCCGCTACACTGTCTAGCGGACGACTTTTTGGCTGTCAACGTAGGCCCAAGAAAGTGGTCCGCTAGACAGTGTAGCGGAGGGGGGAGCAGGGGCAAAATGGTAAAAAGGTTGGTCCGCTACACTGTGTAGCGGACCACTGACAGCGCCACAAAAATACGCGATCCGAAGGGATGGACGGCCAGATCGCGCTAGCAAGATCTCCCATTTTGCTAGCGCTATCAACGGATCAGCTATATATATATATATATATATATATATATATATATATATATATATATATATATATATATATATATATATATATGGGTCGTGATCCATTGCTAGCGCTAGCAGGGTTGCTAGTGTTGTTTTGCCGTCCGTTACATAATGTTGCGGACGATAATTTACGTCCGCTACATTATGTAACGGACGTGCTATATATATATATATAGTTTATATTCATATTAGAGAGTGGATTTGTCGATACAATAGTCAATACTAAGTCCTAATCCTAATAAGTTAGTATAATGATTAGATTGATAATTAGAATTAGTTTTCGAATTACATAGGACTTACAGAAAACCCTCATTACTCCTGTAAAATTAATTAGATATGAAAATAAGATCCTATTAAAATTTAAATTTATTAGATCATGTTCTTATTCTAAATCTCATAAGTTATTTTTTAGGTCTATGGATTTTAATTTTTATATTAGAAAACATTTTTAAGGACATAATTGTCAAATGAAGTCTTAATAGATTAATATATTGGTTAAGTAGAGTTTTCGAATGATTAAAATTAATTTTTTCTTCTAAATCTAAAGTATTATTTTCTTTATATATATATATATATATGAATTTTATATTCACATTAGAGAGTATTTTTGAAGATAGAATAGTCTATATTAAGTCCTAATAAGTTAGTATAATGATTAATTTGAGTTTTAGAACGATTAGAATTAGTTTTTAAATTTTAAGAACATAATTGTCAAAAAGAAGTCTTAATAGATTAATATATTAATTAGGTTGAGTTTTAGATGATTAGAATTATTTTTTAAATTAAATAAGACTTACTAAGATAGAAGTTAATTATAATAATGTGTGTCGTATAAAGAAATGATGATGTGTCGCGTAAAGAAGTTATCAATGCCTTTCTCGCTTCGCTTAATATATAGATCACATTCTTATTCTAAATCTCATAAGTTATTTTTTGGCTCTATGAATTTTAATTTTCATATTAGAAAACATTTTTAATGACATAATTGTTAAAATGAAGTCTTAATAGATTAATATATTGGTTAAATAGAGTTTTAGAATGATTAAAATTAATTTTTTAATTAATTTTTTCTTCTAAATTTAGCGTATTATTTTTGTTTTTTATTTATATAAATTTTTATATTCATATTAGAGAGTAGTTTTGACGATACAATAGTCTAAATTTCCTAATAAGTTAGTATATTGATTAGGTTGAGTTTTAGAACGATTAGAATAAGTTTTAGAATTTTAAGGACATAATTGTCAAAAAGAAGTCTTAATAGATTAGTATATTAATTAGGTAGAATTTTATAAGATTAGAATTAGTTTTTAAATTAAATAAGACTTTTTGAGATAGAAATTAATTATGATGATGTGTCATATAAAGAAGTGATGATGTGTCTCGTAAAGAAATTATCAATGTCTTTCTCGCTTCGCTCATTATATATTACTACCTACTGAGCCCGTGCAAATTTACGGGGCTGAATGTAACTTGATTCTCGATGATTACATATTTCATCATAATCAATTACGTTTTGAATAAAAAATTAATAATAAAATTGTTATCATGACGACCACTACCACTACTGTCCCTACCACAAGCATCGTTATTGTCACCATAACCATTGATCATCACTGCAATTACCGTCACTACCACCTGGTTATTATTATCATGACGACCACCACCGTTATCGTCTCCACCACCACTTGTCACACAAACAATTATTATAATTATCACTATCACATGTGAAGCACCCGTCACCTTTAACATCACCCCCACCCCCGCCGACACTATTGCATGTACCATAGCTTTTACATCGCCACCATCCCTGTTGAAACTACCATTACATAAATTTTAGGATTAATTACACATAAAATCCTATAGTTTAAGGGTTTGTTCGCATTTTATCTTAATATTTCAATTTTGGCGCAATTTATCTCACTGTTTATTAATTGGTGCTCAATTTACCAATTGACGGGCTGATGTCCAATTTCTTGGATGCCCGTCAATTTCTCAAGGACAAATTCGTGACTTCAATCCTCTAATCCACCTTGGCAACCACAAGTCCACCTCAGAAAATGTTGACCTAATCAAAACCATCCACCTATGTAAACCATATCACCACTGCCCAACACATTCTTTACTGTCAAAATCCAAAGCCCAACGGAAAAGGGCCATGGTTCAGACACTGCCATTCGAACCCCCAGCGGCGCCAGCCCTCTAAACCCCAAACAGCGCCAGCGCCACCCAAACAAACCACTGCATCCCTATCTGAACCTTACCACCACAGCACCATCCAACCCTCTTCCATCATAGATTCTTCCAACACCCTCCAACGCCAACCCTTCTAACCCCCACCCCCAACAGCACTAGCACCATTCAAACTCCACCACTGTAGCACCGTCCAAACCCCACCACCGCAGCGCCGTCCTGTCTTCCTTCATCACAGAGTTGTCCAACCCCTCGAGGAGCCACTGTCAGCGCTGAAAACTTCTACATCACCGGTGATATTGTCGATGGAGATCTCGCTGCGGTGGACGTGGCGATCGACACGAACTGAGACGTATCGGCAAGGCAATCAACCACGTAGCCAAGGAAGTCAAAGCCTTAGGTGAGGTTGGGATGGTTGTGAGAGTGAAGGACATGACCAAAGTGAAGATTGGTAGTGGTTCGATGGCTGGGGTTTGCTGTCTGTGTAGAGAGAGAGAGAAAGAGAGAAATGAGGGGTTAATAGGGTGGTTGGTTGCTCTATGGGTGCGTGGGTGGTTGGTTGCTCTTGGTTGCGGACAGTGTTCTATGGGTGTGTAAGGAAGAGGGTGGGGGATTGTAGATTGGGGTTTTGAGAGAAACTGAGATCACTTAATGCTAGGGTGGAAAAAACAATGAACTTATGATTTTACCCCTAAGAGATTAACGGGCATTCAAAAAATTCAACTCCAAACCGTTAATTGGTGAATTATGGACCAATTGATGAACAATGAGGTGAATTGCGTTAAAGTTGAAATAGCAAGGTGAAATGCGCACAAACCCTCAAACTATAAGGTTTTATGTGCAATTGATCTTTAATTTTAATATATTACCATTGACCCCCTAAGTTGGAAAAACCACACCAGAACAACTATCAGTGTTTGAACCATCTACGTTTGAATCATCCAATGAAGGTTAAGACTCATCTTAAAACTCATTTACCTTTTCATTTCTTTTATGGCCCATTCTCTGCTTTTTAGAATTTATCTACTAAACATTCCCAAAACCCTTTCAAAGTTCAGTTTGGAAAGATTTGGTCCAAATTGAGTATAACATGTTAGTCTTAGAGGATTGATGCATAAGACTTGTAAACTCACAATAAAGGTTGGAAGATAAAATTCCTTAAAAACTTACCTTGTGCTATGTGAGATGCAAATAAAGGCATTTCTCAACTTTCACTATTCAAATTCAGGAGCCAAAAATTGCCCAATCTGACAAATTTGCATCTTTCTCAACTGCCTACGGTTGTTCTCAACTTTTTATAATGCTTTCAAAATTAGAATCACACTGAAAAGAGATCTTTAAATTGATGCACAAGACTTGTAAACTCACGATAAAGGTTGGAAGATAAGATTCCTTAAAAACTTACCTTTTGCTATGTGAAATGCAAATGAGGGCGTTTCTCACCCTTCGAGAAAAGCATAAACGGTTACTCAAACATATTTCAATTAATTAACGGAATGCCTGACATTTGGTGATTTAAACTGGAACCAAATGTATGGCATAAACAATATCCTTTGAGTAGCCTGATCTCCAGAATAGATTCTTATAAGTTGCCTAATACTTCCTCTTCATTCTTTTATCTCGTCAACCAAAAAATTTGGAAAAGAATATTTGTTTACTGATAAGAGAATGCATTAGCTAATAAGTTAGCATAATCCATTTGCTATAAGAAGAATATACTTTGTTAGCAAAATCCCATTAGATACTTTTTTGCTAATACCACACTCATTTATATACACCGTGACTAAAGATGTGTTTTAATTTTGTATTTCAACACACAACTCGCTAGCGGTAAAAGTGCAATGGTTTAGTTCAAAATTAGGGCACCTATATACAATGTGCAAAAATTTACAATTCAAATATCTCTTTTCAATGTGATTTTAATTTTGAAAGCATTGTAAAAAGTTGAGAACAACTGTAGGCAGTTGAGAAGGAAGCAGATTAGACATTTTTTGATTTCTTAATTTGTATAGTAATAATAAAACGATATTAGAAGTCAAAATATAGTGGACTAGAAATTAAGATTAATTGTAACAATCATAATGCACTAATTATTTTCGTGGATTAGAAATTTAGATTAATTGTAACAATAATGTAGTAATTATCTTTGCTTTGTTTTTTCGCTTCTTAATGGCAATAGCAATAATAAGAACACATTAAAAGTAAAAAATGTAAAAATAATAAATGAAGTAGAAGTCCAGATTCAAGGTAATCTCTTGGAACATTAATAAGTGAAATAGAAGTTCAGATTCAATGTATCCTCACTTAATGAGCTAACCAGAAAGTAGAGAATTCCAGTGAAAAACTCGACTTTTATATATTTATATTAATATAAAATTTTAACACTTAATTACTTCATTTTGAACCTTATTTACCTTTATATCCTACTTTTAAAAATTGTGATTCTAAACCACGTTTTTAATATGTTTAGTTTTATTTGTTTAATTTAAACAAAATTAAAAGAAATCTTGATTTCTGACAAAAATTTCATAATATCATTTGCTTGAAAACGTGATTTAGAATTACGTTTTCTTCGGTTGAAATCTTTGTTTGGAACTAAGATTTTCAAAAGTGAAGTAGATAGGTAATAAGATTGAAAATGGAGTAAAAGAATAATTAAGTATTAAAAAAAGGATTATTTGGAACAAAAACTCATAATAAGCACATCTAACTTTGATTAGTTCTTAATGTGATGTGACTTAGAACATAATGGGAAGACAGACAATTACATGACACTTGAATGTAGTAAGTCACAGCTTAAGGTTGGAATCCCCCTATCATAAAATCCAAGGGAAGATGTGGATAAGAATTCAATGGTACAAGTCTGGAAACTTAAACCGGTTAAAGGGGGGTGACAATAGAAAAGAAAGTTCTTGTTCCAAAGACTGATACTACAGCCCCTGCATACAGCTGCACAACTGCCCTCCACACAAGTGCTTGTTCTGCCTGTATGTTCCAAGGCTAGGTCTCTAAGCACTGCAGATACTAGTGAACAATGAACAAGAAGCAGAATTTCACCTTGGTCTCCAAATAATGCTCAGTGGCAAAGGCTCGTGCACTAGGCCGCCCTTCACTTTTGTATCCCAGGTAAAATGGTAAGGACTCAGAAGGGTGCTTCATCTGATGAAAAAGGGACCTGTAAATTTTTATTGCACACCACTCCACCTGGCCCAGTCCACAAACTGCATTCCACCATAGATATTGTTGGCAAATCTCACTCCAACTGTAAAAGCCAATGCAACTGATGGAACCTGCTTTGCCAATGGAGATGCTTCTACGACACGTTCCAACCCATTAATAATCTGATACCGGGTGTTGGAAGAAACTGCAAGAAAAACACCTGCAAGTTGGAATACGAAACATATCGTCAAAACCTGCCCCGTATACTTGCCCTTGCATGATGGAATCGCTTGAGTACGCATAAACAAATGAGGTAGGAAAACCATTAAGAATATAAGAACGTCACAAAATTACAATATATGGATTTCAACAAAAGACCAATGGCCAAGGTAAGAAGCCATGGTCATCCCCAAAACCGGATAGACCTTATGGCAGGAGGAAGCATTATTCAACTGTTCACACCAGCGCTCATCTTTTGCTGGCATTCATGTCATGTGCAAACACAACTCTCCAATATCCAATGTGAAATCCAAATGAGTAAGCTGGAAATCTGATTCTGAAATAATGTATGAAGCTCAAATTTCATGCCAAATCAAGGTCCTCGTGTACAGCCAACATTTCAACTCAGATGCTCGTTGCTCCCATCCCCCCCCCCCCCCCCCCCCCCAAAAAAAAAAAAAAAAACCTTGAACCCTGCACTCAACTTCCCCTCATCACTATGGATCAACCCACTGGCACTCTATAACCGCCCCATCAACATTGACCTCAACTGCATAGCCAGGGGGAAATCCCCAATGAACACTTAAACGAAATAAAAGGAGGACCGTTGAATCCACAATCTGACCCAATAACAAAATAAAACCAGGGCCATATTGGGATGATGAAGTCAATACCATGAACCTTGTATCTCCAGAACCATAACAACAGAAGAGCTTCAACACAAAAATGTCCCTCACTCATCACAACATTGTAGACCTCAGATTTGCTAAGGTTCTTCACATCCAGTAAGAGGTAATCTAGGAAAATTAGAAGTACTATATATCTGATATGAACGTCCCTGCGTGTAAGGAGGCTTGAATGCTTGGAGATGGTATGACAATTATATTATGTACACAAAGATGCCCTTGAAAGAGAAGCGTCAATAAAGAAAGGTTTTTGAGTCGTGACGCTCAAACAGGACTTGTGCTGCAAATTCTGAAAATGCGGGAACAGACATGCCTATAATACGTCTCCATGCAATATTAGAGTGGTTAACAACTAGGGAAAGCGTAAAATCTGTTTATGCATCGTAGCTCATGGCGCTCAAAAAATTGTTTACGAAATGAACTAAAGGATTTAGCAATTAGAAAGCAGGATCAAAAACATTGAGGTAAGTCATACCCCAAAGTGCTGCACTCTTCACAAGAGGTGGAACGGGTATATCCTCCTCTGATTTGTTTATGTTCCTGAAATGAAGAAGGAATATGGTTATCTCACTGAAGGCAAACCAAATAAATTTTATGAATTAATTCTTCGGTATCCATGACGGGAGGGACAGAAAGGGGTTTTGGGGGGGTGGGGGTGTTAGATAATGAGCAGCTCAGCTTCCACATAAGAAAGCTTATACAGTGACATCTTCTTTTCTAGCAGGTGAGAAGATGAAAGCTGAGCTTGGTGAAATTCGATACCGGAAAAGCAACCCCCAAAATATGGGACGAAAAGCGGTTAGCTGTAACCCACCTCATCATAGTTTAATACCAAAGAGCATAATCAAACCCCACAGCATATACTTTCATATAACTCCTAGATGATTCAAATATTTTAAAACCAAAATCCAAACTCAACCTTAATCACCCATAAAATAGACTAGAACAAGAAGATGGTTCCACAACAAATTCGTGCACATACCCTCAGGAGGTGTCTTAATGTTGATAGCAGTACAAAAGTTTTCATACGATTCCATGGATCCATGCTTATGAAAAGCTCATAAAACTGAGTTAAACAGCCTTTTTTGCAACTAAATCATGCCTTACATTCACAAGTTTCCCTTAGATAATCACCCGAGGAAGATCATGACTACGATAATCAAAACTTGCAAACAAATTGATTCTATGGTGAAGATTGTGACATATTTAGACTGACAGGTGGCCTCATAAGCCATGTTATCACTAGTATTAATCCAGCAGTTGTGGACAAACACTTTCAGCTTTCAGACCTTCTATTAAAGCTGGAAATTTACTACTTAGACAAGATGTGAACGGTAAGCTACTCTACATTCTGATTGATTCTTTCGATTGAGCTAACGCAAATACAAAGACGAAATGTAGGAATGGATGTGTTGGGCATCCTTTTGATGTGGCGGCAAGAATTCCATGTGTGAACCTGTTGTGATGACACACAAAATATCCCAGTGAGATAGGAGGAAGCAGTGGAAACCAGGTCCAAGCTGAGATTAGGAGGGCAGGAGGTTGGGGGTCAAGACTCGAGGTTTTGGATTTTTTATATTTGAAACTTGATGTATTTTGGTCGAAGTATGGTTCGACTAAATCAATTGGACAAAGTTTTGGTCCTCAATGAAGTATTTGCACTATTAGTGAGAGGGGGTCAAACGAGATGTCACATGCCTTTAGTGAATACTGAATACCGATGGGGTCCTGCTGTCAACACTTTATAAGTCAACTGATGTGAACAAGGAGGAAGAAGGAGGGGGGGGGGGGGTGTTGTTCCTGGCGTGGGATGTATGATGGTCCCTGTAGAAGGACGGTCAAAGGAGCCGTTGCTCTAAACTCCTGAGGAGGTACCATGTGCTATCACATGGATGGGTAGGACGCTGTTGGTAGTTGGGGGTTTGTCCTACGTCTACTGTAATACCTCATGATTCCCACTTATCTCCTCGGATCCCATGGAGCAACAGCCTTGAGGCATCTTGCCCTGACCCCTTAGAGGTGGGCCTGCAAAAGTGAGGAGTTGAAGCTTGAGGGTCGTAATGGTCCTTGGGGCTATTGCCCACTCAAGGTGTAATTCCTTCCAACAACTCTGTGAAATGTAATATAACTTGTGACCCCTCAGCCACATCGACCACAGTTGACGAATGCTGAGGTTTGACCACCAGGACCATGTTGGATGTTGGCCCGGTCAAGTTCTTACTCAGTCTATGAGGCCATGTCAGCCTCCGCCGACCGCTCCCTACACGATTTTTTTGATCAGGCTGAAAAACACGAGACATGATCAGGTACTGTGATCTGACTCCTGTCTGACTATCTGGTCCAATCAGTTTGACAGCTGAGTTCAGAGTAGACAAGACCACGTTCCAGTTAGGCGATGACATTAGTACACTTTCTTTATGACCCAAATCATTACATTCTTCTTTCGTCCCTTGACTCTACACAACTTACTTGTAGATAAAGATAAGGACTTATCTGCGAATCTCCCTTTAGATAAGGTTCTTAATCAAAAAATTTTATTTGGCAAGTAAATTCATTAGAAACACTAAAGCCGCCTGGGGGGGGGGGGGGGAAGCAATGTACAAGGAACTAAAGGAATATGCCATAAAAACCCCCCTAGAAAGAAAAACACTGGGGACTCAAACCAAGTTTCTTATCAAATTAAAAGCAATTCGAGGAACATAAGCAAATTTACATATACAAGTTAAGCAAGCCAGTTTAGCAAAAACAACCATACACAAGTAGAAAACTGGTGTCCACAAATTAATGAACTTCATAATGCATCTAGCAGTTTTAGGATAGGAGATGAGCATAAGCAAGTTTATCGAGCACCCATGTCTTGTGGACGAGCAGCATGTATGATATATTGCAATGAATAAAACACGAGAGTTAAAAGTTAGAATAAGCATGTATAGGTTCAAATAACGTTCAGCATGTATGCATGTCTAAAAGAATGTCCCATGTATGTATAAGGTTGAGATTGAATTACCGCTTGGCAGTCATTATCAGATTCGCAATGCCTTGACCAATAAGTCCACATCCAAACCCCACAATTCCATACAGAATTCCCTACATATAACAAGTAGGATATTTATATGCTAACGTATTGGAGAATCCACACAATTCCACAGTTATATTAGGATATACAAACATACCACATATATAGTTGAAAAAATGAGAAAAAAAAGGAGTAAAGCATCTGCAGGTGAAACTGGAAGCTGCATATGCATACAGATACGGCGTTTCTCAATTTGAAAAAGCAGTTCAAATAGCTACAACATACCACAGTTATACTAATGTATTGGAGAATCCACCCAGTTCCACAGTTATATTAGGATATACAAACATACCACATATATAGTTGAAAAGATGAGAAAAAAAGGAGTAAAGCATCTGCAGGTGAAACTGAAATTTGCATATGCATACAGATACGGTGTTTCTCAATTTGAAAAAGCAGTTCAAATAGCTAAAACATAGCATGTTACATAAGATAGTCACCATGTATGCAGATGCATTACCTTATAAAAATATGTTGCAGCTCTCTGTTTTCCAGTAAATTTGCATCCGGGTCTTTCAGCCTCAAACACACTGCACCAGGTGACCACTAGACTATGAAGATTATAAACTAATATCGAATGTGAATCAAAATGAAAATCACAAGGAAAGGCAACACAAGTATCAGAAAAAAGGTGACCATTCACTTAAGGAGAATATTCATAGACAACTGGGATATGAAAAGAAAACCTGCTAGGAAGAGCCGCATAAGCACGCTGCATGCGTCCAAGGGCCCCTTGAGATGCAGATAGTTGTCCGATACGAGCATAGGGTGCTAACATACCAACTAAGGCAACATTAACAACCACCCCAACCAAAAGATCTGCAGCATATAATTCAAACTCTGACCAGAAGTCTTTGCCCCTCTTTTGTACTTCAGCAAACGTTGCACAGCAAGAATCAATAACTATCTGCATGAGGATAAAAATAATAATGATGAGAACTGTGACAGCCAAGCACCACAAAAATTGAGTGCCTTTAAACAATACACATGTTCGTCACAACATAGCATCAGTTCTCACCAATGAATCCGGGTGATCCAATGCACGAGGCAGGGTCTAGCTTGATGTACACAGCATTAACCCTAATGGAGCAACCTCAATGTTGCGCCATGGCTCACCATGCAATGGATCAATCTTAAGCATCAGTCTAGACTAATGGCCTGAGTTCAAGCAATTATGGTTTCAAGTTCACACTAGTGAGCCTAAGGCAGCGATCTTTTCCCTGCTTTTCACTTAAGGTGACTCCATTACAACCTGGAGGTCACCGGTTCAAAACACAGAAACATGGTAAAAGCTGGCTGCTTGCATGTGGTAGGATAGGTCTGCTCGCTAGCTCAACCAGGCAGCGAACAGAGAGATGCTCCAGGGGGCAGTAGGGAGGAACCTTGGATTCGACTAAGGATGGTGTCCAAGTTGAATTTGATGAGACAGCCTGAAGTTGCCCCTCCTGGAGAGCATCTGGTGCCCGCCCCCCCCCCCCCTCCCCCCGGACTGGGTACCCTGACGAGCTGCAGGTGTGACTCCTGGAGCATAGGTGGGCTAGTGCATAGGAATCAATTGGAGAACGATGTGAACAAGTGCCGAGTCTAAGCCAGCTCCGGTGTTTTGAGTCCGGTTAGCAAGAGCAGGATTCTCTTCCATCTCAATGCCAGAGTTCAACCAATTCTTTTTCAAGTTGACACTCTAGTAAGCCTCATGCAGAGATGCTGTTCACTGCTTTTCAAGTAGAGTTGAAAAGCAACAGCAAAGGTTGCTCCATTGTGACCTGGAGGTCAGGAGTTTGAAACACGGAAACAGTCTGTCCAGAATAATGGGGGTAAGGCTGAGAAACCCCAACCCTCCCCAGTCCCCGGACCCCACGCCAACGGGAGCCCTATGCACTAGGGCTGCAGATGTCTACAAATTAACATGCTAACAGCCCAGAAGTGGACAAACTTGGAAGTTGCTACAGCCCGCATGGATGTTTACTGCACTATATTTCAATCATATGGAAGAAAACGCACAAACCTCAGTTCCAACTTTGAATAGGAAAGACGGATCGGCTAACATTCGGTTCCGGAGCATGGAGAATGACCTAACTGCAAAGCCCATTGGCCAGACTGATGCCTACAGATAGAAAACCAATTATCAGTACTTAAGACATGAGCTTTTCAACCTAGTGCGAACATTGGATAACATTGTACCTGCAAATCCAAGTATCTAAGCAGAAGCAACTTGCGAATCCCAACGCTCTTCGCGGCCTCCAGCATATCGGGAGGAAGCGTTGCCCCACGCGCCTCCGTCTCCCTAATCACCTCCTCAAACTTCATCATTGGCCCAAACTCCTTCTCTTCCCCATCTTCACCTCCATCATCTCCACCACCACCGCCGCCGCCACCGCCACCACCTGGATATTTTCCATTACCATCGCCACCGTAAAACAAATCGCCGCCGCCGGTTTCAATATCACCTTTTGCCGTTTCACTGCTGGTCAAAACGCTAATGCGATCCTTCCCTTCAGTTACAGTTGGCAACACCACACCAGATTGCGGCTCGGAATTTTGATTTAACGAGCTCCTTACCTTAAGGCTCTGCTTGTTCTTCATGTAAAGCGAAAATTTTGTAACTCCCATGATATTTTCGACTTGGGTTTTCAAAATCGTAAAATGGCGAGTCCTGGTAGTACCCATATGGACCGTACTTCGCAAATTGACGTAGTGTGATAGTCTAATGCTTGATGAGCAGCTCGCCATGGAAATGTCGACGAATTGAGGAGATATTTCGCAGCAACGGCCCTAGCAAGCTGAGAAAATTGGTAATGACGAAGATGAACTTTCAGAGAAATGATCGAGTCGTCAGAAAGCTCGAAGAGAGACGCGTCTGTGTGTGAAGTTCGCTGGAAAATGTGTGGAAAAAGGAGGAGGAAATTGAACGGGAATGGAAAGCGATGTGCGTAAATGTAAGTGGTGGGTGGGAGTGTGCAAGAATGGAGCTCGGAGCGGTATCTTTTGTTTTAGATACCAGTTGTAAAGCTACGTGGCACGTGGGAAAAGTCTAGGGTTTGGCCAATGGGGGCATCTACTACCTTCAACAAAAAAACAATTCATATATGTTGTAACATGGAAAAATTTCCAAAAAGAGTAAACGGAAAGACATTGACTACAGAGTGGAGAAACCTTTCATTCCATTTGTTGGCCATCTTCGTCCACGGAGAAAAGTTGATTTATATTATTGTACACAAGAGACCGATGAAATTTTGAAACTCTAGCGTGTTGTCATTACCGTAAAGTTTAAGGTAACAGAAGACGCTATTAGGGTGTTTAAAAACGATACCGTCGTTACCGAACGTTGTGAAAGGTAACTATCTGTATTTGTTAGGCTCTGCTAGTTAACTCAACGAGGCAAACGGGGAAAGAGATGGTCGAGGAGGAGCTCGAGGATTTAACTGGGTATGGAATACAAGTCGTACTTTGAGGTAGTGCCTCAGCCACTTGATAGGGTGCATTGACGAGTTGTGGCATGACTCCTTGAGCAAAGATGGGTTGATTCGTAGAGAACATTTGAGGAAAAACCTGAACAAGTATACTTGTGATGCCCTGGACACGTGGCAAGACCTAGGAGTGACAAAAATCTCCCAAGGGCCACTCGCTGGCTATCACTTCACCACAGTGCTCGCTGCCTTTGCTTGACGGCTTCACCTTATTCGTGCAAGAAGTCCAACACCATAGGCTTAGCCTCTAAAAAATGCCCTAGCAATGTTCCCCAAAAGCCGTAAGTGGCGCAGGTGAAGCGAACCTGGGCATTCTAAGCACTTGGCGATTGTTGGGTTGGTTAGGCGCTATGCCCTCTGAAAACCCAATGGCATATTGAACAGCTTGAAGGTTATCACGTTTTACAAGTTTCAGCTGAGTATCAATCACGTTGGCTTGAGTGTCTCAGGGACTAAACGCCCCTTGTCAGGTGTGCACCTTAAATTGGAGGTAACGCCCGGGGGCTTGCCTTGTAACTACCTCATTGACAAACAGTTTGGGTGTTGGAGCACTCAGACAGAGTTCCTCGCGATATTGAACACCTTGGAGAACGGAGAAGGGAACATGATGGGCAAGGCAAAACGGCTCATAGGCAATGGTGAATGCAGCGCAAGGTAGTCAGGAGGGAGTAGCACGCACAACTAGAGGGCAAGTGGTGCGCTAGTAATAGGAATGAAGGAGGACCTTGTAAGATGACCCAGATACCACTCTTGAAGGGTGAGTTGCATGACACTTTCTCCACGTCGGTTGGGCCGCACTTTCGGCTGGGCGCAGCCTTACCTCTTTGGATTGGGCAGTTGGGTGCCTTTGGCAATTCCATGGCGTCATCTTGGTCCAGCTAGTGTGCGATGATCAGTGGACCTGCTTAGAAGGACAAGTGCATGCAGTCGAAATAAACTAGCAACGCATCAAATCGTATATTATAAATGATGTCTCGTTGCAGCGCTTTGTAACAATAAGTCAGTAACATTTTTACTCTATCACTTTAAAAAAAATATGATGATTATTACGTACTTTCGCCTTCAGAAATCCATTTCTTAAGTTCTCTTTAAGTAACAATGACGAGAACCCCATGGTGTTAGTCTGCCGTGTCAATATGAATGGAAAGTCATGATGTCAGCCAATATACTTCACGAAAGAGAGTTTCACCGTTTTGCCGCTGGAGCCTGTAAATCCCACATCCGGCGGCCACCAACTCGGCTTCTTATTCTTCTCATGCCCAAAATTGCAGGTTCGGATTCACGAATTCTATGACCTTCTTCCCCTTTTGGTCTTTAGACAAACCCTTTTGGAATTCTTCTTAGGAAAGTTTGCATTCTTTCCTGATGTTCTGTCATTTTTCTTGCAAAACAGTTCTTTAATTGTGCTCAACAAAACTTCAACTTTCTTGCGATACTAACCTATTGATAACACACTGAATATAACTGAGAATAGAAGAAACGATTGTTCCCGGAGACAAATGCTTACGGTAGAAGCATAGTGAAAACGCTAGTGAACAGTTTGGTTGTGCTTTTGTGAAGATGCCAAGAGGGTAGACTGCAAGTTGCAGCGCTACAATAAAAATGAGCACCCAAATTGGCCCCAAGTTGCAGCGCTACCCAATAATGTCTGTCGCAATAGGTGCAATCAGTCTGAGAAGAAAGTTCATTTGGATTCTGTTATTTACTCGGAGAGTTCCTTTTTTGAAATTTCCTATTGTAGCGTGCCAGAGCTCAGACCGCAGAATGGCATTTTAAGAGCTGCTGGTGTGTGGAAGACTAGTGCCCCAGAACTGTAGTTTGAGGCTAGTGAGCATGGACAATGTTTGCTGGTTCCTTACTAGATTAGTCAGAATGTCCTCTTATAAAGTATACTGCTTAAGTTAAGAGATGTGTTATTTCTTATACCTAAAAGTGAAATGGAGGGAGCGAATCCATGTACATTGGCAACATGCAATACACAGCCGAAAAGGCTCAAAGGACATAAACTACACACAACAAAACCATCCCATCTCAAGAAAAGTTTGCTTCAGACATAACAGAGAAATGTAAATCTCAAATGTAAAGGCAGACGTTTTATAGACTAGTCGATAATCTCCTCACTGGGGTTTAAATTTGAGTTGCCATCTGCAGTTAAGAGCTCCACAACCTTGCTCATAGCAGGCCTCATGTCACGATCTTCTGCCACACAGAGCAATGCAACTCTTGTAAGCCTCTCAAGCTTCTCATAGTCAAACTCATTGTTCAGTCTTGGATCAACTATTCCTTTAAGCCCTTCCTGATTAATCCTTTGCCTCGCCCAGTGGATCAAATTGTTGAGTTTGTTCTCCTGAGCTTCGTCCAAGTGGAAACCAGAAGCACTTTTTCCACTCACTAGTTCCAACAAGACAACGCCATAGCTGTAGACATCTGCCTTTGCGTTGATCTTCAGGTTCATCATCCCCTCGGGGGCCACATATCCTCTCGTGCCACGTACCCTTGAAAATTGCATGTTGTTGCTGTCTCCAAAGAACTTAGACATGCCAAAATCTGTCACCTTAGGTTCAAGGTTATGGTCTAGCAGAATGTTTTGAGGTTTTACATCACAGTGAAGTACCCACTCCAAACACTCCTCGTGGATATAAGCCAAACCTTTTGCTGTTCCAAGGCCAATGTTGTATCTTTGATCCAATCCAAGTGTCCTGTATGAACTGGAGAACAATAAAGTATCCAAGGATCCATTTTCCATGTAGTCATAAAAAGCTTGTGCTTACCTTCAGCACAGAAGCCCCGCATTGTTGCCAAATTTTTGTGATTGAGCTTACCTATGATACTCACCTCTGCCCAAAATTCTGTTTCTCCTTGCAAAATGCCTTCCAATCTCTTCACGGCCACCACTCTGTCACCACCCAAAATTCCTTTGTACACTGTTCCAAAACCTCCTTTTCCTATTTGTTCCTTGTAGTTCCGAGTTGCCCTCTTTAACTCGGCAAAAGAGAAAGATTTGAAGCCAGCAGCTAGTACCATGTAACCTATTTTAACCAACACCTCATGAGAGTGCTTGCGAAAAACATACCACCATCCTAAACCAACAAATAGCATTTCGATAATCGCAATAGAAGCAACAAATGCAATCAAGTACTACAGGTACCAGCTTTTATTCTTATCTTCTTTCCTCCTATGATCACCACCAAGCACAGTTTCTGTGGCTGAGCAATGACAGTTAACACAGCCTCTGATTTATTGATTAGCTGATTTGTTCTTAGCTGGCCTATATCTGCCTGTGGGATCACCATTCCTCGTGGGACTTTTATATATACAGTGTTAGGAAAACTTGTCATTCGATATCCATTCAAGAGAACACTTTTTTGGTAGCAATTTCCTTCTCCATTCAGTGAATATGCAAAGCCTTTGCATCCACAATCGTTCAGGCAAGTATTCCTGCATGCTTCAAGTGTCATGCCTTTACCATAGGAAAAGTCATATCCATAGTAGTAGTCTGTGTGCAGAAGATCAATAAAGTCCAACTCAAGTGGATTGCATGTCAAGTTGAACCGAGGGGAGCAGCCTTTAGACCAGTCTGAAGGATCATTTCTGTCGAAACCATAAGGACAACTGCAAGTAGGTAGGGGATCATAAACACAAACACCATATGGCTCGCACAACCCATGAACCTGACATGAATCTACACCAGCAGGTGACCATGAGATCTGCCAAAGCCCAGACGACTCGTCTAGGCTATACAACCTCAACATACCGTCATAATCGATGGTTAGGCGCCGTCTGGGACCATCCCCATAGTCAGATGCGATGAAACTGAAACTGTCGCTTGATGTAAACAGCCCTAGCACATTTAGAAATGCAAGTCTGGAACTATCATAAGTTGTCCTGCCACTTACGAATACAGTTACTGCTGTACTTGGCCAGTAGACACTTGATACTAGAGGACCGTTATAGACGAGATTTAGTACGTTAGCATCAACAAATTTAAGTTTAAAATCCAGATAAAGTGTATACCTCGGTTCCTCATAGATACTAAGGTCGTGTTCTTGACGAGGGGCTGTGTTGGGAGGAGAGTGTCAGTGGGGAATCTGAAACTCTCCCAGATAATCTCATTCGCTTGGTTGATCAGTACCAGATTCCCGGTTTCAAGAAGCCGAGCTTCCACAGTTGCTTGTGAAAAAGTGTTCGTCGACCACGCGATAAACCATCTGCGTCGGTCAAAATTAAATTGCCATTTTTGTAGAGTGTTAGCTTAGACAGTTTTCCATTTACTGGCTTGTCTCTGTTGGCCATCCAGACCACAGTTCTGTTGAGAGAATTGGTGAACCAGATTGAATAGCAATAGGCATTAGTTCCGACCTTATAAAAGCCACTAGAAAATAACCCTTTAGGAGAAGTCAAGAAGTCACTCTCTTTATCAACAGACAACGAGCTTCCACTGCTTAAGCTTAGCAGCCCTTGTGCATGTGATATCTCCCAGGCTACTTCAATTACGAAAAGAAGTATAACGAAGTAGCTGGAACCATTCATGGGGAACTTTGAACGAGAAAAACTTGCAAAAGTGGACCTGAACTTTAATCTGGACTGAAATCGTCCTCCTCTTGCCAATGAAAGATGTAAGATACTTGTCTTTAGATATGCAAGGGATATATACGCTTATGAACGCATCATATTTGGATAGCAACCGTTGCTCGTATTACTGCTTATTTTTCGTACTTGAAGTTCCCCATGAACGAGAAATAGAAATTTTGCAGCGGTCTTCGTATTAAGCTCTAATGATGCTCCTTATTGCCAATTGGAATTGTTGTTTTTCAATTTGGTTTATCACTTTATGCGATGTTGGATCTTCTATGGATTTATGTTTCCTCCGCATGATGTTACGAATGCTACCCGGGAAAGCTTTTTTTTTTGGTGGAGCAGAGGCTCTTAATCAAGGGTTTTCTTTTGAATTCTGGAATTCTAAAGAGGTAGATCTTTCTATGTAACCTTTGTTCTTTGTTCTGACAAGTTATAGACCCCATGAGAGCAGATGAGGAAATAGTTTTCATGCACTAGGCAGTAATCTCGAGCTTTCTCTAGGAAATGGTTTCTTGGCCTAGAAAAATGTCAATTTAACTGTTCAAAGGAAAGAAGAAATTAGCAAAAGCAACAGCTATTCTAACATCAGATGCTCGTTCTTAGGCTTTGCTGTGACACCAGAGCAACAGGCATCGACTATTCCCATTTATTTCACTTCAAACTTTCTTTTGTGGTACTGAGAAGTACGCATCCCTTGTCAAGTTATGTACAGCATGTAACAAAGATTTATAAAACACTAGCTGTGGAGAAGGAAAGAAGAAGTGAAAGCAGAAGGAAACAGAAAGAGTTATCAATCAGATCTCAAATGGAGTCATAGCTCGTTCGGACTTTGGATTTCTGATTCAGTTTCACATTCAAGCAGAAGTTGAACTACTGAATCCATTGTCGGTCGCTTGCTCCTGTCTTCCTCCAAACAGGAAAGACCTATTTCAACCAGCGTCGCTGCCTGGCTCCTGCTAAATTTGCCATCCAATCTTGGATCTACTATATCCTTGAGCCATGAGTCTTCTCCGCATTTAATTTTCCTCTTCACTATTCTAACAAACCTTGTAAGTTCTGCCTCCTGCTTTTCAGCATCCTCAACTGCCCAATTTGAGAGCCGAATTCCCTTCACCATCTCTAGGATTACAACTCCAAAGCTGTAAACATCTACTTTTGCAGTAATGGGAAGGTTCAGAGCCCACTCTGGAGCCATGTACCCTTTTGTTCCACGAATCCTAGTGAATTCAGTATCAGGACCACCTCTCTGGGAGAGCTTAGCCAGCCCAAAATCAGCAATCTTTGGTTCAAATTCAGCATCTAGAAGTACATTTTCGGGCTTGACATCACAATGGATAATCCACTCTAGACACTCGTGATGAAGATAAGCCAAACCTTTTGCTGTCCTTAATGCTACATTGAACCTTTCTTTCCATCCGATAAAGTTGGAGGTGAAAAGGTGCTTGTCGAGTGATGATTTTTCGACGTACTCGTAGACCAAGAGTCTGTCTCTCCCTTCTGAACAGAATCCCCACATTCTCACCAAATTCATATGATTGATTTTTCCTATCGTGCTCACTTCTGCCCAAAACTCTTGTTCCCCTTGAAACATATCACTCAGTCTCTTCACTGCCACTACCCTCTCATCTGCCAAAACCCCCTTATAGACGATCCCAGAGCCTCCTCGACCCAACTCTACCTTGAAATTCTTGGTTGCCTTCTTTAGTTCAGCATAAGTAAACCTCCTGAACTGACTTGAAATCACACCATATCCATCTTCCACTATAAACGACATGCCATTTTGCCTAAATAGAAACCACCAGCCTGATGCAAAAACGAAGGCTTCGATTACACCAATGGCCGAAGCAAATGAGTAGAGATAAACCCACCTCACCCTTTTAATGCCAGTGTCATCCATAGGAGGGAGACCTAATGGATCTGTAGGTGGACTGCAGGGTTCACATATGGCATTGGAGCCAAGAAGAACTCTGGTTTCTGATGCTTTCACACTGAGGGGCAGCTTCAGGAAAATACTGCCTGGAAAAGTCGGAGTCTGCACGCCATTGAAAAGTGCTCTTTTCCCGTAGCATAACCCCCCTCCTGTTAGCCTATAGCTAAATGCTTCACAACGGCAGTCTCCCAAGCAGAGGTCCCTGCAAGCTTCCATTGAGATAGCTCCATTGCTATAGTTCAAATCAAACCCAGAGTAATCTGTATGGAGGACTTTTACAAATTTTACCTCAGAGTCTGAACAGGTTCTATTGAAAGTAGGCTTGCAGCCTTGATTCCAGTCACTTGGGTCACTTGCCTCATAACCCGGAGGGCATGAACACTTGGGCTCGGGCGTATAAGTACAAATTCCATTTCTTCCACAAATCCCATGGACATTACACGGCTGTGTAAGAGCTGCCCATGATACTGACCATAATCCGCTTGAGCTGTTCAAGCTGTAGAGCCTGAGATTTCCATCATAGTCCATTGTTAGCCTCCTTTTAACCCCAAAACCCACGTCAGAAGCACTGAATTTGAACTGATCGCTCGCCACAAACCTACCCGTATCGTCTAAGACAGCAACTACACTACTGTTGTAGTTTGTTCTTGGATTCAGGTATATATCTAAAGCAAGATTAGGCCAATATGTGCTTGATATCTCGGGTCCATCATAGAATAACCTCATGACATTATTATTATCAAAATAGAAGCTATAATACCCAGTTGCGTAGCTTTCTTTTCTAATTGCAGCTATCAATTTATTCCTCTGAGTAAAGACTTGATTAGGCAAAAGTGTGTCAGTTGGATGTGCAAAGCTTTCCCATAAAATCGTACCATGTATATCCTTAAGAACAAGGTTGCCTTTATCGAGAAGCTCTGCTCTACGAGCTTCAGTGGAGGTGGTATTACTCTCCCAAACAACCGTGCCATCGACATCGGTTAAGACCAGGATACCAGTTTGCCGTAGTAACAACTTGGAGCCCTTGCCATTGACGGGTCTGTCTCGGTTGGCCGTCCAAACAACGGTTCTGTCCGTGGAACTTGTGAACCAGATTGAGAACCAGTAAGCATTGCCTCCCACATTATGGAAGCCACAAGTGAATGAACCATCTGGGGAAGTGATGATGTCTGAATCATCTTCAACAGATAAAGAAGAGCCTCTTTCTAAGTCATTCTGAATCTGTGAAGTTGCAAACTTGATGAGAAAGATAGTGATGAGAAGCAAGAAAAGAAGGAAAGGGTAAGGCTCACGAGTTCGGTTTCTCATGGTTAGAGACCATCCAAGTTGAGCTGTATACATTTGTAAACAATGAAAACACGGGCACCATGGCACTTAAAGAACAATCTCATGGCCCCATGGTCAAGACTCAAGAATCCGCAGTCTAGTTTTGTAGTTTTCTGTCTCTTCATTTCTGGAATAAAGATTCCAAAGCTTAATACTCCGTAGTTATTCTGCACACATGTAACACATGTTAAATCAATTTTACAACATTTATCAGATAAAGTTGCTACCAGCATGACTCACAAGAGAAGAACAAATTGAGAATAATTTATTCCTCCTCACCTACTATCGACTTTTTGAAAATCTGTGTTGGAAAAAGAAACATTATCTTATCAGGTACTTGAAAGGTGGCTACTCGCTCTGTCCCACTTTCACCTATCAGTTTTTTTTAACTGTTTTTAAAAAAAATTGTTCACCCTTTCCATTTTTAGTTATCAAATCCCACCCCCTCATTTATCATTTAGGAGAATCAAAATAAGCCAAGTTAAAATCTCAGATAAACCAAGAGACAACACACACCATCTAACTCTTTCTTCTTTGTCACTAGCGACAGCAACATCACTTGTTACTTTGCACCTATAACAACAACTTGTGATAAATCCAACTGAAAATTCTCAAATAGATGCCGTAAACCATTAAGGACTATAGAGACAACATTCACTACCGAACTCTTTCTTCTTCGTCGTCGGTGACGTCAAGATTACCACCGAACTCTTGGAGAAAGAGGATGGGGATGATGAGAATTGGTTTGGCGTAACATGGTGGTGCATGAGCAATTTGCACACATCTCCAAATCCCAGACAAATATGACTAGCTGTGGGACCTGAAAATAAGCTGGTTAGTCTTTCTATGACAGGAGGACAGCAATAAATGGAAGTTTTCACAGAAGATTTGTATTTCAATTAAAAAAAGAAAGCTGTGAAGAAAAGGAAAAAAAGAAAGAAAGAAAAGGAATGGAAAAAATAAAAATAAAAAGGATAGTGGGTATGATGGTAAAAATAGTATTTGTAAGCGAGGGGAATTTTGGAAAATCAGTTACATTAGATTTTTTCCCCTTAACTTTGTGCAAGTCAAAAGTAATCAATTAAAGTGGGATGAAAGGAGTACAAAACAAAATGGTCATCGGTCCTCCAAGGTAATGTTGGTGTTTTCCAAAATATTATGGTCAAATGTGTTTGTTTTTGGAGTTCATTATGTGTGTTAAAATGATGGTATAGAAGAAAGGTGAAGAGACAAAGAGGAAGAAATCTCACGTAGAAGAGAAATGAAAAAGTAAATGCGTATATGATAAGCAACAATCACACTCTTTTATATCATCATGTGGCATACTATGGTATATGCAACTGCAAGAAACGATCACACGCGTTAGAGTGGCAGTGGACTGCGAGGCGCTTTGATAGCGCAGTCTGCACTTCGCACGTACGCATCATCGAGAGTGGACCCCTTAAAGTTTTTGTGATCAAATCTGGGCTATTGGTTTGGATAGGGGTGATGAATGAGTTGCAATAGTTCAGACAAGACCTGATCGTTGGCAACTAAGTGGTTATGGTTGCACCGATTGGGGCTGACCTGACTGTTGGGAGTTGGATGGTAAACGGTCAGTGAATTTGGACCGTTAATCTTAACTGTTTCTGATCCAATTCGAGTACAATAGATTGTTTAATATATATCATGACTAGTACTAGACCGGATATTATTTATGCAGTAGGGAACTTTGAAGCTGTCCTAATAACATGCATTAGAATGCAGTATACAAAGTTTTTGAATACCTTAAACAGACCATGGATTTCGGCATATGTTACGACAAGTATCCTTCTGTTTTGGAAGGATTCACAGATGTCAGTTGGGTTACGAATAAGGAGGATTATACTTGCACAAGTGGATGAATTTTCACACCTGGTGGGGGTGCAATATCCCGGGGTTCAAAGGATAGACTTGCAGATTCTACCATGTCAGCAGAGTTTATTACTTTCATTGCAGGGGACAATGAGACATAATGGCTAAGAAACTTACTTTTTAAAGTTCCTTTGTGGCTTAAGTCTATGGCTCCGTTATTTATAGGTGTGATAGTCGATCAATGTTATCACGAGTATGTAGCGAAATGTACAATGGTAAGTATAGACATATTGGTCTTAGACATAGTTATGTGAGAAAGTTGATTACTGTAGGAGTAATCACATTGATTGGTATATGTGAAGTCATTGAAAAATTTAGCGGATCTGTTAACTAAAGGGCTTATAAGGCAAATGGTTACTACTTCACAAGGGATAAGTCTCAAGCCCATTTCAATGATCACCAATGATGAAAATATCGACTCAACGCTAACTAATGCCAAGTCTTGAGTTCAACAAGTCAAAAGTACATTGCAATGGTGATTGCAAGCACTTGAAATATGCAGTCGTTCCAATGCTATGTGTTTGGTAACCGAAATGAAAAGAATACAATGAGCATTTTGCTCTTAATATGTCTATAAAAGGTTCATTCTCGGGAGTGTCAGTTATGATATAGTCTTGATAGACCTGACTAATGAGTGTAAAATGGGGCCGCTCCTATGGAGTTTAAAGGCTTGACTCTAGAGTACTCATGAAATACAAGACATAAATTACCAGGCCTTCCTTGTGTAACCTATCTTGTGGATTTTTCTGTGGATAGGAGTATTAACCGGTTAGTCAACAAAGATCGATGGTTCAAAATTTATCTACTACACTATTCAAATTAGTCTTGTTGTGTAATCACTAAGTGAAGGTTCAAGTCGTGAGACATCTTAATTTATGCACGTTAAGCTTCAAACCTCTACCACGTAACATGTAATATGTTCAGGAACATACTATAAGAAGTATTCCAAAAATTCCGACGAAAGAATCCTTGTTGTTACGCCTTCAACACTCTTAATCTCTTATCACAAGTCTGGAAAATGACTACTAGAGTCGAGTTCCTCATTTACGAGTCAAATCCTAGAACTTGGTAATGCTCTAGAGATATTGCTATATGGAAATGAATTTTTTTATTTACTTGCAAGAGAAGTCGTACCTCAGAAAAGCGACGCAAGATGTTTTGATTGTGTTTTTCTGTTGGGATATCTCTACTATTTATATAGATATAACAGACTTATTGGAATATTTCTAGCTATTGGATAGAGATGGTATTAGATAATATTGTATTTATCTCAAACACTTAAAAGATAAATACAATATTTTCTAATTAATTTTAATTAGCCTGAGTAACAAACATATTTGTTAGTGGTCAGATCATGGGTCCACCGACCCAATACATTAACAATGTATGTACTTCGCTGGATAATAAAATTTGGCGTGTTTTTTTTTTTGGTTTCTCAATATTTTGTAAAACGATGGGGATAGTTGGTGTTTTCAAGAATATTGTCTCCAAACGTGTGTTTTTGCGGTTCATTTTGTTATCAAAATATGAAATCAAGGTGAAGAGACAAAGATGAAGGAATTCCACATAAAAGATAAATGAAAATGTAAGTCTGTATATAATAAGAAGCCTCACTTACTTATATACTTATGTGATATACTAAGGTGTATGCAAATGCACCGAGTATGGTGCGAAGTACCATATGAAAAATGATCACGTGTACAAACGCATGTCTGAGTGTGACAGTGGGCTGTCAGGTGCAATGTGGAGCTTTGCCGGGGCACCTTGCACTTCAATCGTCTTGAGACGCGATTGGATGCCTTAAAAGCTTTCGTGATCGAATTTGGGTTGTTGGTTTGGATAAGTGTGGTTGGCAGCTTGATGGTTATGGTTGCATAGGTTCGTGCTGACACGACAGTTGGGAGCGGGGTGGTTAACGGTCAACAAATCTGGACCGTTAATCTTAACAATTTCTGATCTAATGTTCTAGTCTGAATGCATGATGAAAGGGTGTGACCCAATGAACAGTTAGCAGTGCCCTATGATTAAAGCATATTAGTCAGATTTTTGTACACACTATATTATGCCTTTTCCTCTTTATAACTTTTCTTTCTGTAAATCTTCTAAAATAATGAATATTTACAGAAGTCGTTATTATAGTAATATCATCCAGATTTCCGTGCATTTATCTGTGAGGTGTTCATCATTTTGCAAATGCTATTCATCATTGTGTTTCGTTGTATTTTGGAAGGTATTTACTTATAACTCACCGCACACTTTTTTTCTGGGGTGGGTGTGGGGGGAGCGCCCAAATACAAATTTTAAAAAAATGTCACAACGTGCCTCTAAAGCATTTTCGTTTCAGCCGCAAAGCCCCTTTTTTTCCCAACAGGAAAACATGGAACAACTTACGGAATGATGTAAACATTGTCTGACAAATATGGAGGTCTGCAAACCAAATTAGATCATTCTCAAACTACAATACTCTGATTTATTTGGTAGAAGGCATAGAGCCATGGAACATTATACAAATCTAATAGATAATGTCATCATGGTCAAGATTTGTCACTTTTGTCTTGAAGATTCTTTGGCTTTGCCTGTCTTGGTGAAGGCAAGATGCCACACTTCTGTACATCCACTCACTTTTAAGTCAACTCGGTCACCGTGCATTTTAATTTGGTTGCAAGCCATTATCATGATTGAAATGAGGAGGCCACTAGTAGAAATTAATGGACTATAAATAATTCTTTTTGATATTCATGATTTGTCTTTTGAAAAAGGAGTAACATAACTTAAGAAGTTACTATGATGTCACGGTACACGACAAAATGCTTTCATAAATCCTCCAATATAAAGATTAATGAAAAATTTACTTAAGAGATTTATTAGTATGAAATATTGGAATTCTCCTCTAAGAAGATAACCTCTACAATTTAAAAGTTAAAAAAAAGAGGGAGAGGAGATTTGAACCAAAAGTTGTGACAAAAATTGAATAAAGTCTAAAGGTTTGTTTGAAATAACTTATACAGTTTTGGTTTTCAGTTTTTCAAAAAAAAAAAAATCAATTTAGTTTGTATATTTTACAAAAACAAATGGATATTTCATTACTCAATTTTTATTTTAAATTTTTTCTTTTGAGTATTTGATTACCCAGTTTTTATGTTGATTTTTTTTCTTTGGTGGTGGTGGCGGCGGCAGTGGCAACAGCGGTGGGGGGTGGACCCAAAACAAAAATCAAAACTGAAAATCCAAGACTAAAAAATTGGAGTTTTCACAAACAACTTTGTTTTAAAAACTGGTTTTTAAAACTAAAGAAAAAATATAATAAAAAACTGTGTGCCAAACGCTTTTTTTTCCCTTCAGTTTATAAAATTAGAGAAAAAAATTAGAAACTTAAATAATTTCAAACGCTACCTAAGTTAATATTTTTTGACAAGCCATTAGGTCCGTTTGTTTACCAATTTATGCTCAATTTTTGAATTGATGGCTAAAAAGATTCTTTTTTATCATGTACGTTTACTACTTTCTGTTTTGAAAAAATTTAACACAAACACTATAAAAATGTTAAAACACCTTATATGTGCTCTTACCTTTTTTTCGGTCGTCTTTCATCTATTGATAGTGAAAAGATGCTAAAAAGAGTTTTCAAAGTACTCAATCATGTTTCCTAATTGAATACAAAAATGATAAAAATAAAACACAAAATAAAATAAAAATGGTAAACAAACAAGCCCTTGGGGACCACCGAAACAGATAGGTAACATCTTAATAACCAGAGAGAAGATTTGAACCAAAAGTTGTGACCAAAATTGAAGAAAGTCAAAGTTAGTCTTTTTTTGACAATCCTTTAGGCCCTCTTGTTTAATATTTCTATGCTCAGCTTTTACAATGATGGCTAAAAAGATTCCTTCTATCTTGCACGTTTATTATTTCCTGTTTTGAAAAAATTTAATCCTAATATACAAAAATAATTAATAAAACACCTTATAGGTGCTTTTACCTTTTTTCGGTCGTCTCTGATTCATTGTTAGAGGAAAGCAGCTTAAAAGAGTTCTCGAAATAATAGAAGTGTTCAATCGTGTCTCCTAATTGAATATGTAAATAATAATAAAAAACAGAATGAAATAGAAAATAAAAATGATAAAGAAACAAGCCCTTAGGGACCACTGATGCAGATAGGTATCATTTTAACAACCAGAGACACCTTGGTAAATCCTCCCCCACTCTAGTAGGTATAGGTAATAAAAGGATACCAAGAAGTGTAAGCCTCGTGCAAAAACACCTTAACAAAATATAACATTCCTTTTTCATTTTTTTTCTTTTTTTTTTTTTTGGGGGGGGGGGGGGGGGGCACCTACCATTTTTTTGACTAATCTTAGAGTGTGAATGAATACACATTCCTTTAGTTGAGGAGATATGTGGGAGATAAAGACAAGAGAATAGCGAGTCAATTTGTAGCAACTATTCGTATTACGGCTTCTGGTTTCATATGGTGTGTTTTCGTCCGATTCTTCACCTACTTCTTCTCATATATAAAGGAAAAGAATGCATAGGGATTTTGCTGGGTAGCAACTATACACCGTGAGTTAGTCATAGAGAGCTAACGAGAGTGTAAGGTATTTAGAGCGTAAGATTGTAGCTCATATTGCAGTGCTAATTTTTATTTTATTTTTATACAATAGCACCAAAAATGACTAAAAGCTTCTATTTATTGGGAGAAAAACAGTGAAGCGAGTTTGTGTGTATTTGAGAATTGGATCTAAGTGAAAGTTCGACCTGTTGTAACTTTTCAACTTTATAGTATAAAATTCTCACTATCTTTTGTATGGACATAAGCAAGAGATTGGATCACGTTAAATATTTATGTCCATATTATTGTGTGTGAAAGTTGCTCTCTCTCTCTCTATATATATATATATATATGTATATGTATATATATATTTATTTATTTATATATATGGGAGCCGATTCCTATCGACCGGTGGAAAAATAACAATTTCTCCACCAAACCGCTACAAAGAGTAGCGGTTGCAATTATTTCTCGCAAATACACAACCGCAACACTTTGTTGCGGTTGTGCCCCCTCATGGCCCCCCTTCCCCCGTCCCCCCCCCCCCCCATGCCTAACCGCAACTCTTTGTTGCGGTTGGCCCCCCTTCCCCCCATGGTGTCCCCCTTCCCCGCCACGTGGCCTTCCCCCATGGCCCCCTTCCCCTTGTCCTCCCCTCCCCCCATGGCCCCCCCATGCCCAACCGCAACACTTTGTTGCGGTTGGCCCCCTTCCCCCGGTCCCCCTTCCCAATTCCCCCGCCACGTGGCCCCATCCCCCTCCATGCCCAACCGCAACACTTTGTTGCGGTTGGCATGCCAACCGCAACAAAGTGTTGTGGTCCCCCTACCCCCCACGTGGTGTCCCCCTAGTGATGCCCCCCATGGCCCCCCTTCCCCCTCCCGTGATGCTACGTGGTGTCCTTCCCCCTCTCTCACGGATTTTTTTTTTCTGTCTTCTTTCTTCTCTTTCCTTCGCTTTTTTCTCTTTATAATCCCTCCTCCCTGAACCCTTTCTTCCACTCTCCATCATCTTTACCAACTATCTTCATACTCCATATCTCACTTACATAATCTCCACAACAATACAAACAAAAAATTTTTACGCTAGAAGATTGGTGAATAACCGCTAGAAGATCGATGTATTTTTCTTTAAATATATCAAGTCAAAACAAGTAAGTATTTTTTGGGTTTTCTTATAATTCAATGTTAATTTCAAAGTTCAAAAATAGTCATTATACACTCAAATCGAAGATAACAAAAATACAAATTGAAGGAAACAAAAATTAGATCAATCGGAGATCGGATGAGCGGTATTACATTTATAGATTCCAAAATAGCGATTTTTTAAGACGTCTAAATTAGAATTTTTCACTAATTTATAAAAAATAGCTAGAGCTAGATTTTGCCAAAGTACGAAAAAGAGACCCTAGTTATTTTTAAAAGATCTATATCAGGAAAAAATTTCAGATTTTTCCAAATACTGGAAAGGGGTTAACTGATACGGGGAACCTTGTAACTTTGCAGTGTAATTTAAAATATCAAGCCAGCGCGATTTCGTGCGAAACTTTTATGAGAACCCTAGGATGTTGGGAAGTTCCATCCCCCAGGAATTCGGGCCATTCCGAAGTCGTTAGCTATTTTTTTGGCCGAACGGGCTTTTAAGCGCTCGATCCGGACACCGGTTCGGGATTTTTGGGCGAAAAGTCCGTAGAATACTTTTTAGATCAAGAATGAATTCGGGAAGCTTAAAATAGCATTTCAAAGCACTTTTGAGATTGTTCTGATGCCAGGGGTATTTTGGTAATTTGCCACCCCGAGAGGGGTATTTTGGTAATTTTACGGTGTTAAGTTTTTCAAAGGACTTTTTAGTCCAGAAATGTAAGTAAAACACCTGAAAGGTTGTTTTGAAGCTGGTTTGGGGCGTTAGGGTGATAATGAACCCCCGGGGGCATTTCGGTAATTTGTCGCTCATCGGGGGTATTTTGGTAATTGAACATTGTAAAATTTTCCGCAACTGGAGGAAAGAGTAGGAGTGTAAGACACCCGAAAAGTTATTTTAAAGTTGTTCTGAGATGTTTGTTGGGTCGATAGCTGCCAGGGGTATTTTGTTTAAGTTGGGGGTGTTTTGGTAACTTATCCCCTTAAAAATTTGATAAAGAAAATATTTGGTATATAATTGATGTAATACATTTAAAAAGTAATTTTAAAGCGATTTTGAGGTGTTGGGGCTGTAGCGGCCATCAGGGGGTATATTGCTAAATAACCACGTTGGCGCTAAATTTTAGGGAACTAGCGTAATTAAGCGTTCGGAGTGGTGAGAAGTGAGGAATTGTTTTAATACATTGAAATAATGAGATAATTACTATTGCTAATGCGTTGGTAAGCTAGGTTAAAGATCCATTTATAGTTTTGGAATGTAAATATTATGGATACTAAGTTGGTTTACAATTATATTTTGTTCTTAGATATATGGATTTCAACGCCGGACCTCATGATACATCAATCCTATACGATGACGATGACCACGTCGCGAGGCACGTATTTGACGGTGTCGATAGGGGTGTTTTGGAAACAATTCAAAGCACAAGTCACCACGATGAGTGGGTACTAAACGAGGAACAAATACAACTATTACACCGTCAAAATTTATCTATGTTCACCGATCCCGGGATTTGGTCTCGACACGACGATTGCCTTATATCCGCTCTAGTTGAACGATGGAGGAGCGAGACGAACTCATTTCACTTCCGGTTTGGTGAAATGACTATTACATTAGAGGACGTCGGATTTATACTTGGAATCCCATGTCACGGCAAACCCATTACTTCGAGCAAAACGTCTGCATCCATAGCGAAGATGGCTAGGCAGTATTTCCCGGGAATTCCAAGGGAAGCTCTTACAACGAACGGCATCAAACTTAAATGGCTGAGAGAGCAGTATGGCGTGCTACCGGATGAATACACTCCTCACGATTTCGTGACGTATACGAAAGCATTCCTTCTGTATATTATTGGAGCCATATTACTTCCGACGCATTCGAAAAACACGGTGCATCCGAAGTATATGGTGTTCTTGGAGGATCTTGAGGAGGTATACTCGTATTCGTGGGGTTCAGCTGTCCTTGCGCACCTATATCGAGCACTGCACAAAGCTACGAGAAAGGGTGCCAAGTCCATTGCCGCCTGCCTCACTCTATTACAGGTTTGAGCATTTATTTTCTTGGTTGACGTGTCAATATATTCTAGCATTAATGTGCTAATTCCAGATAATGTTTGCATTCACAGGTTTGGTCTTACGAGAGGCTACCCATGGGTCGTCCACAACCGCGGGAATATTCCGATGAGACGTGGCCTAGGGTGTGGGCCTGGGGGCCTACGACCAACCGGAGGAGACGGGTAGACCCGCACCACCATCTAAAGTTCTATCGGGGGGAACTAGAGATACTCAATGCATCCCAGGTGACGTGGCAGCCATATAGCAAGGTGATGCATCGGTTGGATGAGTGGTGTTGGCAACTTCCGGTGTCGTACGTGCTGGCAGGTTTGGTTCGGGTGCCGCTTATTCACTTCGAAGTATGTGAGTTTCAGATGCCCGATCGAGCTATGAGGCAAGCTGGCTGTCTACAAGGGATACCAAAACCCGCTGTAGACATGCGGCCATACAGGAGTGGTCGAGGGCCGAACTTCGAGGTGCCTGATGCCTTGAATTTGTTGAGCGACGAGGTGCAACAGTGGAATACCTGGCAAGAAACATATGATAGCCTTGTATCGCTGAAGGCCGACAGCATCAGTATTGAGGAGTACCTGCAATGGTTTCTCAAGGTGACGCGCACGAGGGTGAATCGCCCTTCCCAGGCGAGGAAGACATCGTATGCGCCACGTGAGATCTATGACCAGTTCTGGGCATTGAACATTGTAAGTCATGCTAGTGTTGTTTCAATTTTTATTTGCGCACCTTATCTACCATGCCTGAAATGATTAGCCATATTTTGTATGCATGTTTTTTAGGTTGACCAGGGCATTGAGGTGTTCAAGCAGCTGGAGGGGTTTGACTGGTTTGTCGCGCAGGCTCCTGACAATCTCAAGAGGTCCATTGAGAGGTACAAGACTGAAGTTCAAAACTTTAGTCTTGCGTACCGGGGTTACCAAGGGGAGTCGTCTAGTCGCTTGCCTCCTGACGCGTACGACTCTCAGCCCCAGAGTCAGGTGTGGGAGCCGTCTACTCGCTTCCCTCCTGACGCGTACGACTATCAGCCCCAGAGTCAGGTGTGGGAGCCATCTACTCGCTTGCCTCCTGAAGCGTACGACTCTCAGCCCCAGATTCAGGTGACCCAAGTAGGAATCCAGGCATCGCGCCCAAGCATCCGGTCGGATAAAGGACAACCGACGAAGCCATTGAGTCCGACCAAAAGGGATTGGATCGACCGGCACTACTTTGGGCATGAGCCAATCGCTACAGCAGACTTTCCTGTTGCTTCATTCCTAGCTCACTCTGATCTAAGACTGTTGGCGCCGAACACAGATATTTCGAATTTTGTCATTGACGCTTATATAGATCTGCTGCGTGTTAGAGAGCTAAATTATAACCCCTGCCAAACTTTGAAGCTCAACATGTATGCCTCTTTTGTTATCCCCTTCATGGTGAATAGCATGAAGGAGTTCACAGAATGGAGGAGGAAGCGAGGGACAAGCAAGGGTGAATGGCGACCATCTGCAAACGTGCTTTCCTACTTGAACGCGGACTATCAATGTCACGCAGCTGAGGCGAACCTAATCATGCTACCTGCTCTTCATGCAAGCCACTTCTTCCTATTAGTTCTCTTTCCAGAGAATAAAGTGGTCCACATATACGATAGCCTAAGGGAAGACGGACCTGGTCGGCAGCTGGCGCAGATGTACTCCACGTACATCAATGCGGTGGTTAGTTTATATCTTGACCTTCGCTCATAGTCTATTCTTCTTGTTACATAGGCTTGATAACCTTTTTTATTGTTGGATGCAGACTACTATCATTCCACTAGCGTGTCGACATTTTAAGGGGGAAGCCATCACGAGCAAAACAATGATAGATCCTTGGACGGTCGTGACGATAGAAAACCGACCAAAGCAATATAACAGTCATGATTGCGGGATTTACGTCCTCAAGTACATGGACTACATAGCTCGCTCAGATGTGCTCGAATATGATACGTGGTCTCAAAGGATGCCTTGACGTTTAGATATAGGATAGCCTGGGAGCTGAAAAAGGGTGTAGCTAGACGCCTTCCTTACCATTATCCTGAGATGTAGTAGACATTCGTATGTTTTATTATTACTATTGTTGGATTTTGGATATTAAGGTTTGAAATTGAATTAATGTGTCTCATTTTTTTTTCCGAAATTGATACAAATGGGCTAACTAGCGTGCCTAAGGTTCAATGAGCAAAAAAAAAGTGACAAAAAAAATTACGTAATTTTTCGGAAGTTATGAATTGGGCCCTAAAGTGTGCCCGAACAGGCCCTTCGTAGGAAAATCCAAAAAATAATGTGTCTCGTTTTTTTCGAAATTGATACAAATGGGCTAACTAGCGTGCCTAAGGTGCAATGAGCAAAAAAAAAGTGACAAAAAAAATTACGTAATTTTTCGGAAGTTATGAATTGGGCCCTAAAGTGTGCCCGAACAGGCCCTTCGTAGGAAAACCCAAAAAATAATGTGTCTCGTTTTTTTCCGAAATTGATACAAATGGGCTAACTAGCGTGCCTAAGGTTCAATGAGCAAAAAAAAGTGACAAAAAAAATTACGTAATTTTTCGGAAGTTATGAATTGGGCCCTAAAGTGTGCCCGAACAGGCCCTTCGTAGGAAAACCCAAAAAATAATGTGTCTCGTTTTTTTCCGAAATTGATACAAATGGGCTAACTAGCGTGCCTAAGGTTCAATGAGCAAAAAAAATGTGACAAAAAAATTACGTAATTTTTCAGAAGCTATGATTCCACAAACCAAATCACAAATTTAAACATTATAAAAGTTCAATTTATACAACTGAAACATTAACCCTAACACTGATCATCATCATCGTCCTCCTCGACCATACTGCCAGGTTCGATACCTAACACTTTATAATGGTTTCTCTTGTCATGATCAGTCATCTTATTACACAACGCACACTTTCGCAATTTTTTTTGACCCGTTGCTTCTTCAATCGGATTCTTCATGCGTATTGCTCGTTTTCGCCCTTTTGTTTGAGAAATAATCGGATCAAAAATGTCGTCCTCCTCACCTTGCAGGCTAGTGCCGTCAATGACTGGCTGTGAAGCTCGATTGAATCTACCGGCTGGAGTCGTCCGACTAGTCGGAGTGTCCCGTCTTTCTGGTAATGCCATCCTAAACTGTGCAAGGTTAGCCTTATCCCGTGCGGCTGCTTCAACTTGATACCTGTACCCATCAAATGTTGACGCTGCATCCAATGATAAACCGTGCATGATGTTACAAAGGTGATTATATCGCAGCGTCTCAGATTGCTCGAAATCAACTGAAACATTGGGCACGTAAGGAATGTGACCGTGGACTCTATTGGCTTCCTTCGTCCACCGTTCCAAGATATACTGTGGAGGGATTTCACGAGCATTCTTGGCGCTAAAAACCCTCAACGCGTGTCGACAAAGTATACCTTTATGCTCAAACAGTTGACAGTTGCAATTAACCAACCCGGTGTCCATACAAACTGCTACGGTAAAATGTCTTCTGCTCCTCGGAGCCGACGAAGAGCACGGATTGGCGAAATTCGTCACATTTGTCAAAGCATAAACCTTGATCACTCTGGTGGAATACTCGTGCAACTTTGTCATGCTATATTGATTCGACTTTAGTAGTTCCTCTTGAAACTGTCTAAACATTTCCTTGGTATAGACTTGAGCCGCATGAGCCTCCAAAGGTGAAAAAACTACTATGGCTCTTTCTCTGTAAACTGTAGCCGCGTCGGCTTCTCTCTCAAGGAAAAATTGCTTGTCAAGGGCTTTCTGCATCTCTAGTACGAACTCTGTTATACTTGAAGAATGGCCTACGTACCCATCAAAGAATGCATTCATACCTTCGCTTCTCGAGGTCGTAGTCATTCCGGCTGCAAAAAACTTCTTGGTGTAGGCACCGACCCACTGTGTCTTGATCTCATACAACGATTGTAACCATTCATGATTGTGCAAATAGTAGTCATCCATTAACTTGGCCCACCTCTCCTCGAACACGTCTACCGTCAACGATTTCTTCACACATGTATTAAAGTCAGTCTTGAATGTCGGATGGTTTGCATATACATTGTGAAGCCGTTCGGGATATTTGTTGCTTATGTGCCATGTGCACAGGCCATGGTGAGTATCTGGAAGGACCTTAGCGATTGCATTTTTCATTGCCAGATCTTGGTCGGTGATGATGGTCTTTGGAGGAATATGATACATTGCTTTAAGCCACGTTTCAAATAACCACGTAAATGACTCCTCCGTCTCATCCCTAAGCAGGGCAAAGCCAAACAAGATTGACTGATAGTGGTGGTTCACCCCGGTGAACGGAGCAAAAGGCATAGAGTACTTATTTGTGCGGTATGTGGTGTCAAACGTCACAACATCCCCAAAATTTTGGTAAGCAGCTCTAGAACGGGCATCCGCCCAAAATATAGTACTAATGCGGTTCTCATCATCCAGTTGGAGACTATAGAAAAAGCCAGAATTCTCACTCTGAAGGTGCCTGAAGATATCAAGTGTAGCTTGAGAATCACTCTTACCGAAAGACTCTCTCCTCTGAGCACGAAGTTCATTTCGAAGGTCTACTTCGTTGAAACTCAACTTGTCAATCCCCCCAGACTGGCTTGAGAAAACCCCCATCATTCTAGAAGGTGGAATTTTAGCCTCGGCCATTGTAAATATCAGTTGTCTGTGTGCCGCGCTTATTTCTCGGTGTTGATGAATTTGACCAATCTTACTAGGGGTCATCAACTGATGATTATGGCTCAACTCCACTCCCGTCACAACCCAATGGTTTTCATTTTTCCGGTGTACTGCATACACATGGGCCTTGCAGCCGGTACCCAGAAATGTGTCCCGTTTTCTTTGTCTTGTTGGCCCTTCGTCACTGATCCGAACAACCGGGGGTACATACGGTGCTCCTCTATGACACTCAAATAGTCTTCCACAAATTTGATCTGTATTCGCCCGTTTTCTAGTCGTCTTAATTCTAATACCGAAACCTATCGTTTTCGAATATGCTCTATAGTATGCTTCAACTTCGTCCAGTGTTTGAAAAACTTGACCCAAGTAAGGTGGATCAGAATCTTCACAAAAAGTATTTCCTCCAGTTGCATCCATATTTATACTGAAATCTAAAAAATAAAAATTATATCATTCTCAACAAGTCATAGAATTAAATAAAATAAAAATAAAGACTCTTTCCTCCAGTTGGGAAAATTTTACAATGTTCAATTACCAAAATACCCCCGATGAGCGGCAAATTACCGAAATGCCCCCGGGGGTTCATTATCACCCTAACGCCCCAAACCAGCTTCAAAACAACCTTTCAGGTGTTTTACTTACATTTCTGGACTAGAAAGTCCTTTGAAAAACTTAACACCGTAAAATTACCAAAATACCCCTCTCGGGGTGGCAAATTACCAAAATGCCCCTGGCATCAGAACAATCTCAAAAGTGCTTTGAAATGCTATTTTAAGCTTCCCGAATTCATTCTTGATCTAAAAGTATTCTACGGACTTTTCGCCCAAAAATCCCGAACCGGTGTCCGGATCGAGCGCTTAAAAGCCCGTTCGGCCAAAAAAATAGCTAACGACTTTGGAATGGCCCGAATTCCTGGGGGATGGAACTTCCCAACATCCTAGGGTTCTCATAAAAGTTTCGCGCGAAATCGCGCTGGCTTGATATTTTAAATTACACTGCAAAGTTACAAGGTTCCCCGTATCAGTTAACCCCTTTCCAGTCTTTGGAAAAATCTGAAATTTTTCCCTGATATAGATCTTTTAAAAATAACTAGGGTCTCTTTTTTATACTTTGGCAAAATCTAGCTCTAGCTATTTTTTATAAATTTGTGAAAAATCCTAATTTAGACGCCCTAAAAAATCGCTATTTTGGAATCTATAAATGTAATACTGCTCATCCGATCTCCGATTGATCTGATTTTTGTTTCCTTCAATTTGTATTTTCGTTATCTTCGATTTGAGTCTACAATTACTATTTTTGAACTTTGAAATTAACATTGAATTATAAGAAAACCCAAAAAATACTTACTTGTTTTGACTTGATATATTTAAAGAAAAATCCACCGATCTTCTAGCGGTTATCCACCGATCTTCTAGCGTAAATTTTTTTTGTTTGTATTGTTGTGGAGATTATGTAAGTGAGATATGGAGTATGAAGATAGTTGGTAAAGATGATTGAGAGTGGAAGAAAGGGTTCGGGGATGAGGGATTATAAAGAGAAAAAAGCGAAGGAAAGAGAAGAAAGAAGACAGAAAAAAAAATCCGTGAGTGAAGGGGAAGGACACCACGTGGCATCACGGGAGGGGGAAGGGGGGCATCACGGGGGGGACACCATGTGGGGGGGGGACCGCAACACTTTTTTGCGGTTGGCATGCCAACTGCAACAAAGTGTTGCGGTTGGGCATGGAGGGGGACGGGGCCACGTGGCGGGGGAAGGGGGATGCCATGTGGCGGGGGAGGGGAGATGGGCCACATGGCGGGGGAATTGGGAAGGGGGACCGGGGAAAGGGGCCAACCACAACAAAGTGTTGCGGTTGGGCATTGGGGGGGGGCATGAGGGGAGGGGAGGACGGGGGGGATGGGGCCATGGGGGAAGGGGGAAGGCCACGTGGCGGGGGAAGGGGGGAAGGCCACGTAGGGGGGAAGGGGGACACCATGGGGGGAAGGGGGGCCAACCGTAACAAAGAGTTGCGGTTGGGTATGGGGGGGGGGGGGATGGGGGAAGGGGTGAAGGGGGGCCATGGGGGGGGGGGGGGGCGCAACCGCAACAAAGTGTTGCGGTTGTGTATTTGCGAGAAATAATTGCAACCGCTACTCTTTGTAGCGGTTTGGTGGAGAAATTGTTATTTCTCCACCGGTCGATAGGGATCGGCTACCATATATATATATATATATATATATATATATATATATATATATATATATATATATATATATATATATATATATATATATATATGGGAGCTGATCCGTTGATAGCGCTAGCAAAATGGGAGATCTTGCTAGCGCGATCTGGCCGTCCATCCCGAAGGGATGGACGGCCCAGATCGCTTATTTTTGCGGCGCTGTCAGTCGTCCGCTACACAGTGTAGCGGACGGACCTTTTTACCATTTTGCCCCTGCTCCCCCTCCGCTACACTGTCTAGCGGACCACTTTCTTGGGCCCACGTTGACAGCCAAAAAGTCGTCCGCTAGACAGTGTAGCGGACGACTGACTTCCCTGACACAACTGACACATTTCCACGTGTTTGTACCTTTATTTCTACACACGACGGGTTGTCGGAATTCCTCAAGCTCCTTCGGCTACAATTTTCTTCTCCTTCGGACTCGCTTCCATTTTCAGCTCCCTTCAAGCTTCGAGTAAAACTTGCTTCAAGCTTCACTCAAGTAAGGTAAGTTTGCGAATGGTGAAGTTTTCTTTATGGATTGAATGGTAAAATATAATTTTATTTTGTTCGGACAAAAAAGTATAGATTTTTTTTATGTTCTAGAAATTTGTCACTCTATTCTTCAATTTGTGATGTTCTAGAAAAATGTGTAATTTGTTAACTCTAAATAAAATTATAGTTTAATTCGATTTTTTGGCATGATGAATTCGTCTATTTATCTTAGTAATTTTAATTTGTTATGTTCAGTAAATTAATAATTGTTAATTTGGAGACACTTTCAGGGGTTATGCATACGGTATGTTTGTCATCCTAAATTGGTCTATTCGCCAAGGTAATTTTTAGGTAATATTTTCAGTTAGAAATGCCATTTGATTGTTAAGCGTAGTCTATTTCTACACAGGTCTTGTTTCACAATGTCTGATTTCGTGTCGAGCTCCAACGTCCCCGTAGATGCTAGTGATCCGTATCTAGGACGAACGTTTCAAACATTGGAAGAAGCTGAAGAATGTTTTCGAGCGTATTCATTGAGGGTTGGTTTTGGCATTAGAATAAAGACTACAAGAACAAGCAACGTAACAAAAAAGATATGCTCTCGCTTATACGAGTGTCATAGGGGCAGAAATCCACAGCAAAATGAGACACGCGTAGGCAATGATGACAGTGATGACGAAATAGGATATTCGCGTAGAAGACGGGACTGCTTTGAGCGCACAAATTGCCAGGTCAAGATGTTCGTAAGCTACAAAGCCAATCATGATCATTGGCTTATTACCAGCCTGGAACTGGCACACAATCACCCGTTAGTAACTCCTTCTAAGGTGAGTCAGATGCATCAACACAAGAAGATGGGTAAGGTCGCGAGGAGCCTAATTCACACAATGAGCAATGCGCGAATTGGACCTACTGAGATTGTTAATGTTCTTGCTGAACAGGCTGGGGGAATTCAAAATTTAAACTTTAACACGACAGACGTTCGTAACGCGGTCCGAACCCATAGACGAGCCGCGTATGACCTCAATGATGCGCAATCGACAATGAGCCTATTGAAACGGATGCAGATGGAGGACCCGCAGTTTACCTTCGATTATAAACTTGACGACGAGCATCGAGTTAGTACAATTTTTTGGGTCGACGGTCGTTCGAGGCTAGCTTATAAGCATTTTGGGGATGTCGTGACTTTCGACACCACATACCGTACCAACAAGTACTCGATGCCGTTCGCTCCTTTCACCGGCGTCAATCATCATTATCACTCCATCCTGTTCGGGTTCGCCTTGTTAAGGGACGAGAGCGAGGGTTCTTTTGTATGGTTGTTTAGGACGTGGCTGGAAGCAATGAACTTCAAAGCACCCAAAGTGATCATCACCGATCAAGATTTGGCAATGAAGAAGGCTATTGCGACCGTCTTCCCAGACACCCGGCACAACTTGTGCACTTGGCACATAAGCAACAAATACCCGGAACGTCTGCATCACGTGTACGCAAAGTATCCAGACTTTAAACAGGATTTTGACAAGTGCGTTACCAAGTCGTTAACGATTGAGGAATTCGAGGAGAGGTGGGAAAAGCTTGTTCGGGATTACTCATTGCAAGACAACGAGTGGCTCCAGCACTTGTACGAGCGCAAAGAGCAATGGATTGGCGTTTACACGAGGAGGTATTTTTCAGCGGGCATGAAAACGACGGGCAGGAGTGAATCTATGAATGCCACGTTCGATAGTTATGTGGGTACAGCTACCAATTTGAAGACTTTCGTTGCATCCGCACAAAAAGCGGTAGCTTCGTTGTTCGTAAAAGAAAGGGCTGCCGACTTTGCAACAACGTACAAACAAAGGAGAAGGTTGCTAGAGACCCCGCTGGAGCTGAACGGTGCCAAAGTCTATACGAAGGAGATCTTCTTGCTATACCAAGTAGAGCTGCGAAAATCGGGACGATACAGTATAAACAAGGTGGCAGAAATGTCTACGCGTGAGTACAAGGTTTATTCGCTCGTGAATGACCTCGTCCCTGAGAAGCTGCGCAGAATTTATACGGTGAGCCACGACACATTGACGGACTCGGTGACGTGTGTTTGCAAGAAGTTTGAGTTCCATGGCATCCTGTGTAGACACATTCTGCGGTTTTTCACCCAGAAGAATATCAGGACAATCCCCGATAAATACGTCTTGCCACGGTGGACGAAAGGTGCAAACAGGTTGCACGGTACCATTTCCTTTCCGGAGCACCCGTATACTGACTTTGAAGAATCAGAGACGTTGCGGTATAATCATCTGGTGACGATGTTCACCCGTTTGTCCGTAAAGGCTGCTGCTACAATGGTCGGTTATAAACATCTCCTCGAGGTAGCTCAGCAGCAAGAGCCCATCGTCGACCAGTTGGAAGCAGCTTCAGTCACCAATGCGGTTGACACCGAGCCTACGACGGAATCCGAAGATGACGAGCCGGGGGAGGAAGGCGACAATGATATCCGGCCGTTGGATCCAATTATATCGCAAACGAAAGGCCGCAAGAGATCTACGCGGATGAAAAGCTCAATTGAAACGGCAACTCAACCTAAAAAGCTGCGAAGGTGTGCATTGTGCAACAAAATGACCGACCACGACAAGCGGAACCATTACAAGGCACTGGGGATAAGTCCAGGGGGTTTGCAAGATGGGAAGATGAGCCGAAGATGACGCCGAAGATGAGGACGAACAAGCTGCAGTGGACCTTTAATTTTTTGTATAAGTTTGACATTTGTAATAATTTTTATATAAGTTTGACATTTGTAATAATTTTTATATAAGTTTGACATTTGTAATAATTTTTTCTAATAATTTTTCGACCGAATACTGGAATTTTTTTTTTCTGATGTAGCGGACGGATATGCATAGTCCTAATTTTTTGGTCATCATTTATGTCCGCTATACAATGTAGCGGACGTCATCGCAGAAAAACTTTTGGTCTTCATTTATGTCCGCTATACAATGTAGCGGACGTCATCGCAGAAAAACTTTTGGTTTTCATTTATGTCCGCTATACAATGTAGCGGACCTCTATCCTATTATATATATTAATCAAAACGGGCAATCAGCTTTTATCAGTCCGTTATATTCTCTCTCTCTCTCTCTCTCTCTCTCTCGAACATCTAACCCAAGCCGCTACCCCATCTCCGGCGACACCACCGTCCTCCCCTCATCGCCGACCTCGATGGCTTCTGGATCGGAGACCACCTACGATTTTATTGGCAACTTGCACCTGGCAGGCAAACACTTTTTCAAAGTCATGATGCTGGGATTTGAGAATGAACTTGTAGGCCATCCCTCTTTCTCTGTATTTTCGTGTGTTAAAAGTTTGATCTTTTGGTTAAAAACTAACCTATTTTTTGTATTGTGTTTGTTAGGACATACCGGAAGCCTTTACCAATCAATTTACAACAATTCATGACAGTTCAAGATTATATAGCCGCAAGGGGGCCTGGCAGGTTGAAATCAAGCTGAAGCCCGGCCGACCCCAAAAAAAGCAATTCGCAGAGGGTTGGAACGTCTTCGTGCGCCAGCATGGCCTCGAACTCGGGGACTTTGTAGTGTTTGAACACCTTGGGTGGTGGGATTTTCAAGTTGTAATCTTTGATCGGAGCGCTTGTGAAAAAATTTCTTTCCCCCAATGTGAACCCTAATTTATTATTAATAACCAAATTTATTGTATACATGTTCATTATGTTTCCAAATTTTTTCTTGCTTAATTGTGCCGTTTGAGATACCCTCAATATATTGAGATCGTTGATTGTGAATCATATGTTATTTATTATTTATCGAAATTGAGATTGTTGATTCCGTCGCTAAAACAAGTCTTCGGGCGCCAATTTATTAAAACTGCATCACGCTACATTGTCTTAACCCAACACTTAGAAAATTTTCACTTCCCCCACTGTCCGCCACATTGTGTAGCGGACGGACCAGCAGAATGTCTTAACCACATTGTGTAGCGGACGGACCAGCAGAATGTCTTAACCCAACACTTAGAAAATTTTCACTTCCCCCACTGTCCGCTACATTGTGTAGCGGACGGACCAGCAGAATGTCTTAACCCAACACTTAGAAAATTTTCACTTCCCCCACTGTCCGCCACATTGTGTAGCGGACGGACCAGCAGAATGCCTTAACCCAACACTTCTTCCCCCACTGTCCGCTACATTGTGTAGCGGACGGACCAGCAGAATGTCTTAACCCAACACTTAGAAAATTTTCACTTCCCCCACTGTCCGCCACATTGTGTAGCGGACGGACCAGCAGAATGCCTTAACCCAACACTTCTTCCCCCACTGTCCGCTACATTGTGTAGCGGACGGACCAGCAGAATGTCTTAACCCAACACTTAGAAAATTTTCACTTCCCCCACTGTCCGCTACATTGTGTAGCGGACGGACCAGCAGAATGTCTTAACCCAACACTTAGAAAATTTTCACTTCCCCCACTGTCCGCCACATTGTGTAGCGGACGGACCAGCAGAATGTCTTAACCCAACACTTGGAAACTGTCCGCTACACATTTTGTTTTCCACCTTTCAATCATTCTCAATGAGAGCCAAAAAAACCAAACTCAAATCATCTTCAACGGAAATCAGACAAATCAATCAATCAATAATCTTCAACACAAATCAATGAGAGCTTTCTAAATAATCATAGTTTATTAAAAAAATTGACAGTGTAATGGTACAATGTCAACTGGGGGAATCATGTTGGGAGGGATTCTCGGCATTTGCCGGATTTACAATATACCTAACCGCTCTAGGCCGGCCTTTCATAATTTGCCAAGCCATTCTATATCTAAAGGTGTCTACTTCTGCTTGGCTCCACACCGCCGCCTTGAGGCTCTCGGACCGGCAAATGTAATCCATGTACATGCAAAGGAAAACGCCGCAGTCCGAAGTGTTACGTTGCTTGGGCCTCCTCTTCTTCAGTCGCCAATCGAGCTTTGGCCGCGCCGGTACAGGGTTACCACGGATACCATTGACCATTGCACAAAATATATTCTGCAAGAAACACAAAACGGCGTAAGACACGAGTTAACATTTATGCCAAGTTACAATAACTGTTAAACAACAATCGTAATATTACCATTGAGTCCAACTGGGCTTTGTACATCTGCAGCACAGGCATAAAGGCGGTATCGTCGTGGAGACTGTCGATCACCGATACGACTTTCTCCACCGGTTCATAGCAAACCAAGTACCAGTGGCTTTCCCCTAAAAATGGGATTAGAAACACGTCGGCAACACTTGCGCTCACTGGACTATCCCTAGCAAGATACGCTCGTAGGTTAGCGGACGGTCTCCACTGGCTCAACTTTTTCTTCCGCCTTTGCTCGACCCACTCATGCCATTCAGACACTAGGAGGCTATGAAAAAAGGCATCCACCAAAAAAACGGCCGGGTACTCGTTCAGCCGCTCCCGACCCCTTTCCTTCAGAATCTCCACGTATGTGGAGATGACACCGTTGTCTAACCAACTCCCCGGAGCCAGGGAGGCCATTTCTCCCCACTCGCAAGTGTAATCCATGCCCTCCGGATGATTCACACTATACAACGCTTTGTCCCGGGGGAAGCCGCTAAAATAACGCTCTCTGATTATTTGGCATTTATGCGGCTTTAGGGGCTTCACTGGATGCCCTTTGCGATATTGCCCTCGGGGGTCGACGGGGGGATATTGCACTCCTTCGGGGGTCGACGGGGGATATTGCACTCCTTCGGGGGGGTCGACCGGGGGATATTGCCCTCCTTCGGCAGTAGATGGTCCTGCCCACGGGACAATGGGCAGTGTCTCCGACAGACTGATGTGTCCGAAACCCCAGTCTTGCGTGACTTGACTCTGAGAGAAGGGTTGGGGTTCCGAGTCCAATAGCAAAGAGAAGGAGGGCACACTGTAGTCTTCCCACGGCGCTTGAGCCTGGCCCATGGTGCTTGGCTGTCCCCAATCACCACCCATTCCCGGTACAGAGGGACCACCATATCCCTGGCTCACTCCCGAAGTCTGTCCCGAGGGATCGGTGTATCCCTCGCTCACATATGGGGGCTGCCACCCCGGATAACCCATTCCCGGGCTGACGCCGGAAGGCTGGCCCGATGCTTGGTGTAAAAAATTCCCGCAGCCATACGCCAACGCATCAGCCTGTTGGCGAAGCTCCTCGCCCATTGCATCCACCAAATCCTTCCGCTCGCGCAACTTCTGGAAGAAGGCGAACGAGGCATTAACCTACATCCAGAGAGATAATAAATAAGTAACTTCATACACAGTTAGAATCATCAAGTTCAATTAAAGCACTTATTGGCCAACTTACCAGATTGTATGCCATGTGCTCATCGATCTGACCCCTAGGGTGGTACTTCTCCCCGCGTTCAAACCTTACTGGAGCTACTCTCCTCCGGGTGATGCGGTAGTACCACCCATTGTACTGTTCGATACTGATCACGGGGTCAGGCTCCGACACAATGGCCGCCAGCGTGTCCTGCCAGGAATCCCAAACCTCAAGTTCTCGTGCGCACAAGTCGTGCGCATTTGCCTTGCCAAACCGAGGGACACCCGGTGGGTTCCTGTTAAGCCTCATATCCGGCGCGCCGGCTGGCAACCCCTGCAGGCACTCAAAATGGCGCATAGCGCGATCTGGCAGCTGCCACTCTGCGACCTCGAAGTGGATCAGGGGTGTGCGTTGCAACCCGGAGAGCGTGAAGACGAACGACTCTCCCACCCGTCGCGCCAAATGTTTGTACGGTGCCCATCGCATCTGGCCAGGAGATAACGAGTCGAGCTCCCCCCGATAGTACGTAATGTTGTGATGGGGATCGTCTCTCCTCTGGTAGTGGCTGTCCTTCCGGCTGTACTCCCAGGCGCACAACCGAGGCCACACATTATCGGTTCCGTCCCTACGCGTGGGTGCGCCGGTAGCAAGGTGTTCATAAGACCACACCTGAGAGCAAAGACAAATTAAATAAAGTATCGTCAAATTTTATTGTCAATTCAACCCAAAAAAAAGAAACGAGCAAGTAATCAAGAATTGTATGATATACCTGCAATAGCGAGAGACATGCACATATCGCTTTGGAGTCGGGCCTCGTTGCCTTGTGCAATGCTCGGTAGAGGTACGCAAGAGTTGCGGCTCCCCAGGCATAATCCCCAACCTCCAGCAGGTTACCCAACAACGGTAAATATTTGACGCTGACGGTATTCTTCGACGTTGTTGGGAACAGAATTGCCCCCATCACCCACAAGAGGAAAGCTTGTGTGTACAGCACAAGCATCTGATCCGTGTAGTTATCCGGCAGAACCTTGTAGGTATCTACCAACCATTTCAACTTGATACCCCCAGTGCTAAATTGATCCTGGGGTATCGAAGTAAAGAAGTCCCTAGCGGTCCTCTTATTCGTTGCTTCCGACGGAGGAGCTATTACCGGCCGCCCCGTCACCGGTAACCCTAAGATGAACCCTACATCTTCTAGGGTAATCTCTCCGAGAGGGAAGTGAAACGTATTCGTTTCACTTCTCCACCTTTCAACAAGGGCACCTATTAAGTGCCGGTCAAGTTGTTGAAAGATCTGCCCACGCGTGAAAATCCCAAACCCAATCCCACGCAGTAATCTTTTCTGGGTTCTGTTCAATTTCCATGCTTTAAAATTATCGGATACTTCTACCGTGTTGAGAAGTGCTCTTTCCTACGAATTAATAAATACAATTTAAGCAAATTAAACGATATACAACGTTCTCAAGAATAACAAAGTTGATAAAATAAGTATCTTACTCCACCATCCCATATGAGCGTACTGATATGGTTTGCTTGGTCGTATAATACGGACGGATCTTCTGGTCCAGGGTTGAAATCCATTTTTCGCAACTGAAATTATGTAAAACGGCAAGGTTGGAAGCGTAAACATTCTCAAACATACAACGCTAGCACAGTCAACGCTAGCATGTGATCAGATAATACCACATAAGTTCACATGCTGTGTATATGCAATGTACATAGATACAAACAGACACGGAATGAGATTTTACAAGTGAAATCACATGAACAAATAATACGCAATACACATATATAATCTATATATATGTATAGATACATTGACAAACGCTAGCACAATGCACCGCGCACACATTCAAAATCATGCATAAGCCGCGATAACAACTCTAGATTATGAACAAATAAAGGATTGATTTGTGAACTTACGTGATTGATTCGTCGAATAAAGGATTTCTTGAGAAGAAATTGCGCCGATCTACTTGCCAACGCCGCTAGAAGAATTGTGAGAAGAAGGAATGAATAGCAGTTTAGAAGGAATGAATAAGGGTTTCGAAATAAAGAAAGGAAAAACGGTCCGCTACACTGTCTAGCGGACGGTGGGATAATGACAAAGTAACAGTCGTGCATCGGCAGGACTGACATTGACGGAGTCAGTCGTCCGCTACACTGTCTAGCGGACGACTTTTTGGCTGTCAACGTGGGCCCAATTATGTGGTCC
>JAVXUP010003380.1:0-71934 GCA_033070095.1 Escallonia herrerae | reverse complement strand
TACCCTTATAAACATTTGGTGATATCCACACCAAATACAAGTCTTGAATCGACAAAGCTCACCCAAGCCTTGATCACAACCCTTTTACAAAGATCAGTTGTGATTAAAGAAACCTTCTAGAAAGGAAACAAGTACAACAAAGCTCTAGTACAATAAATAGATCAAATAATTGTTGACTTGAAGATTCTCACTCTAAATCAAAGAGTTCCTCACTAGGATTCTCTCTTTGATGATGTAAAATCATGAAGATGAAGTGAGATAACTTTGATCTATGAGTCTGATTCTTGATGTTTCTTTATTAAAAAATGGAGGCTTAGAATGTGGTTCCATATTGTATTATGAAGACCCAAATCATTTTTATTGGGTGGATATGAAATATAGCTTATAGGGAGATTTGGCATGAATTTTTGAAAAATTAGCCGTTATTTTTGAATGTGGGAACTTACAGTCGACTGTATTGTTAATGTAGTTGACTGCATTAGTTTTAAGACAACCAACTGGTTTGAACTTAATTTTCTCTAGAAAAATTGGATTGAGGCGCACTTTTTGGTGCTGAAAAGCTAATAAAATGTTTTATCAAAATATGAGAAAATTTTGAGTTAGCTCCAAAGTTCACCCATTTTCAAGAAACACACTTGTTTGCAAGGTTATGAAATCATATGCAATGCACAAGGTGTCTTGAGGTTATTTTTTGCCATATAGTCATCAATCCAAGCATTAGACTGAGATTAGTTATATAAAAGTATAGATCAATCACAATTGAGAATAACTTAGCCTATGCATTCTTTATTGATGTTTGACATTAGACTTGATGAAACTTTCATGGCATCTCCACTTTAGCTTTAAGCTCCTTTCATTTCAGTCCACATCCAATTTCTCACTTGCGTTTCATGAGTCTGTATGCATATGGCTACTATGGGTCCACTAAAGGCACACATTATAGCATAATTGATGTGTTGTTATCGTCAAAATAAGGTGTAAGCCTAGGTTATCCAACCATATGGTTCATACCTTTTTTAGTGTCAGTAGTTTCGAGGTGCAACTCTTAGTGATGTCGCTACAGTAAAGCATCACTAAAAGTTTCCCTAAGAAGAGGTTTTGATAGAGGACGGTAGAGGGACCTTTTTTGCAAAGTCCCAGATATAAAGGACCGAGTTTGTCAATTGGCTAAAATTCTTGTACAGGAAAGTTCAAGCACCATAATGGTAATTTTTCCTTCTATTTTTCCTACACTGATGAATGGAAATTCAGACTTACTTTTGTTGCCTTGTCGACTAAATTAGGAAATGATCTTATCCTTGCGCGTCAAAGTTGCAGCATTAGAGGAAGACGTACGGAAATTACTTCAAGAAGCCTCTGAATATCAAAATGTATCTCAACAGTTGGAGAAGGTATAATGCCTTCAGTTCCTTGAAAATTGGGTGATTTCATTCACTTAGTCCAAATGATTTTTCATGTTAACTTTTAAATTTGGACAGGAGTTGAAGGACGTTAAAGATTGTGAACAGCAGATGAAGCCAAAGGTGCATATTTGTGAAGCTTGGTTTCTTAATTGTGACTTTCATCTTTGATGTTTCTTATACTTCCAAGTGGTTAATGGTCTGAAGTTACAATGTGTTCTTTTTCCCCTTGGTAAACCTGAAGGTTCACAAAGTTCATTTGATCTCTGAATTTTACTGTTATATTGGCTCTGGCATGGAAAGGTCCATTAGCTAATGAGCTATTGGTTCTAAGCCCTCTCTACCGACTAACCAATTTAAATCGCTTCTATTGCTTTCCATCTGCTCGCTTCCTGGGAGTCTAACCAGTTTAAATCGCTTCTATTGCTTCCCAACTACTCGCTTCCCCGGAGTCCGGCCCGTGTCTTATTCTCAGAAGGACCAGCTAAGTATTGTGGCCTTGGGGGCTTAGCCAGCCTTTACCTTGCCAGCTACCTTATATGCAGGCTCCTCAAACAGTGCTTCAATGAGTTCTATCTACTGTGGAAATTACTTAAGACACCTTAGCTATCCATTTAAGGAGCTTATATATAATGTATATATTGGTAATAGTGCTAAAATAACTTGTGTCATAGATTTCACGTAAAACACAAATAGGTTGTTTTTTTATATATCTCGTTCGTATCCCAGTAGTACTTTTCGAATGTTTTCTACTGTTGTGAAAAGGACAAAGGCAGTTATGGCCTATTTGAGTATTTGTACTCTCAGAAAACATGGGAGTCATTTTATGTTTGATGAGGTTCTACGATCAATGGTATTTTTGTTAGTTGAGAATTGTGGTTGTAGGCCATGTATTGAGCCAGGAATTAACCTTACTTTATACCATGTCCCCATAGCTGTGGTCCCCCATTAGCTGTAATGTATTCTCTTTGTTCTGTAACTTTATGATAAAGATGTGCAGTGCAATCTTATCTCGTAATCCTCAATATATTTCGGTTCTCCTTCTCGTTCTCCTATACAAAATGACCTCTGCATCCGTGCATATACTTAAATTGACCAATCCCTCATGAATTGCAGCCTTTACCTTCAAAATTTATCATGTAATTACCTCCGAGTAAAATATTCTGAACTCCGAGTTTTTTTCATTCTCCAAGTGTTCTTGCCGTTATTTCTTTCAACCTTCTAAAATGCTTGAGAACTTTCTCTAACTTAAGTTACCCTTAAATCCAGCATGGTTTATGTTTATGGTTCTCTAGCATCATTATTTACGACCTCTTTCTTTTCCTTTTCCCCCCGTTTCTTTTTCATTGTCAACTGGGGTTTGAAGTGCTTAACAAACATTTAATGAGAAACATGAAATTGGTTGGGGCATAGAGGAGGATGTAAATCCTACTACAAGTTATATTTCCTGTACAACATCTATTGAACAGCTTCCCTAGGATACACATGCCGTGCTGGAGAACAGAAAGTGAGAATGAATTACAGTAACCCCCGAAAAAATTGGGTTTGTTAAAGTTGCTATTCCTGTCTCGAGTAATTACACTCGCACTCTCCTTCCTGTTGAATGACATCAGCTTGAATGTGGATTTTGACAATTTTATCTAAAAATTTGGCATAGTTACTGCACGAGGCTCCTGCTACTGCAGGTCTTGGGAGGATCAGATGTATGCTGCCTTACCTTGCTACTTCAGAAAATCTGTTCTCGTGTTCAAACCCTTTGACCTCCAGGTCAGAATGGAGTGACCCCAATTTTGTGTCAAGCCTTACCCATCTTGAACTATTTAGGACACATCTATATTTACCCATTGTTGTGCACAATGTTGAACAATTTAAGCAGACTTCATGATGGAGACTTATCTGACCGAATTAATGCAGTAAAACCATTTAGGACTAGGTCAGATAAGTCTCCATCTTCAAGAAGTGGAGGCCTGTGGTCGTACACATTGGAGCGTAGAGTACGTTTGTTTATCTTCATGATGATTTCTATGACCTGTCTGTAATACACAGATGGTGGAAGCAAGAAGCAGAAAGTTATTAAGCAAAAAATGGGAAGTGTTAGGTCAGTAGAGTCACGAGAGTGAGTTTGTTGTGATGAAAGTGGATCTTCTCTTCTCTGTTTGATTGGTATTTGTGATGTTGTTTATCCTTCAGCATCGTCAAAACTGGGTTATAATACCGAAGCTCCCAAAAAAGTGTCAATCAATGACAGAAGTCGTATATGCTAATTTTAAGCTTTTCGATCCTTTAAGTAGAGCCACAGGCATGTCCCAGAGTTTTTAGTACTGCAATAACTCTTCGGGAGGCTTCATTAATTAGCCAATTGAAGTATGGATATTAATGATCAAGTGTTCCGATAATCTTCTAAACAGTTGCCAAGCCCTGGATGAATATTTGTTTGTGTCCTAAGTTATTTCACTATTTTAAGCACTCTTGCTAAAAGTCCTTTAAAAAGAAAGGAAAGGAGAACATAATCATAGGCCATGCTACACCATGCAGTATTAAAATGTTTTGGCTGAAAGAGCACAGGCTGCAAAGTCGGACATACTATCACCACAAACACAGACGTGCACGTGCGCGCGCGTGTATGAGAAGTCTCCAAGGTTGGATTTGTAGTAGGAAATCTGCAAGGTTGGATTTATTGTAAGATCCATCATACCTAATCCGTATACAATCAGTTTGGTTTTGTTATCAGTTTATTTTGGGGCCATCACAAGGTGCACTGCTATTGCTTGGTCTTTTAAACGTGGTTAACCGTGTTTGAGTCTGGGACAGCCTTTTTGTGCTAAATACGATGGATTTTTTTACCTTAATCTAGTCTGCCATGGGCGATTGTTGCTGTCTCTCCCATTCCCTAGCACCCAAGCTTTTGTAATTCCTTTATTATTGTTTGTTTCCTGCTAACAAGTGCTATTAGGGAACTAGTTAAGCGCATAACACTAGATACTGTAAGTGCTATTGTTAATTACAATACTTTTTAAGTGGTCTAGACACTCTTTTGCGATATATTATGAATACTTTGCAAAGTTTTTCCGATGCATCATCCTGCTCTAAGGACAGTCTTTAGTGTTTTCCTTTTCTTATCTGTTCTTATTTTGACTTTATGATTGTTGTTGATGCTGTGTTTTTAGTTGTAGTAGCTAATATCATCTCCCAATTTTGAACAGAATTATCTAGTGTGGAATCACTGAAGTGCACCAACATGAACACTAACATGAAGCATTTTAAGATTTTGAACTGTAACTGTAACACGATGCTGTTACTTTGGCCTTTTGAGTTTTAGCATTTCTTTTTGTGCTCTTACCGTGCTAATTCTATTTGCAGTTTTCTCGTAGAAGGTATCTGCTTGGTTCATGATATTCATATGGTTGGTTGACATTTTAATACGATATTGATTCTAGTTTACCTCTATGTAGAGACTGAAAGTACTGTCCGATCTGCTGATATCTGTTTCAAAGGCGGAGAGACAAGAAGCGAGGATGAAAGTGCGCCAGGATTCTTTGAGACTTGGCAATGTGGGTATTATGAGGTATTTCATCTGCTAGCTTCATTTTCTTTGGGGCGCATGGCAACTCTTGTGCCTTGTCTGTATAGCATCTTATTGCTTTTGATTTCATGTTTCAGCAAAATTTTGTTTGTTTTCCATTTCCAAATCCTTTTTTTGAAGATTACACACTTAGAGATATTACTATGCACCCTTGTTGGAATTTTAGAACTCTCATTTTGACAATGCAGGTGTGTTGGAATATGATGTCAAAAGTATCTAATTAAATCTTATTATTTTCAAAATTCTCGAAAACAGTATCCAAATAAAATTACACATGTTTTCGGTTTGTTCATTTCTGGGAAGCCATCTTTTTTATTGTTCAAAAAATATGAAAATTATAGCATGCCAAAGGTATCAAAACCGAGGCTTAGGGAACAAGCAGGAACTTGTTAGAAAATAACTTTGTCCTGTTTTCTTGTCCAGGGCAAGGCTGAGCATTTTCTTTTGACTGGCATTAGACATTAAACTTGCCAGACTATAGGGCACTCTGTTGATATACAAAACCTTGAAACCAAGAAAACAGGCTACTTTCAATTGTTGAAAATTTGTTATCCAAGCTGTTGTACAGCTTTGTCCTTTCTGGCTGTGATGTGGAAATATTTACTTTTAAACAAATCACGGACGCAAACAGTTACGAAAGCATTGTGGTTCAACCAACTTAATGAAGCTAAATGGATCGTCTTTCACCATTCTACATCTATTCCATGGCTAAATTGACAATTAGGAAGACCAACAAATTCTCACATGCAAACTCACAGTGGTATGCTCCTTGATTGGTATACTCCTCTTGCAACTGTATCTATCAATTTCAGTGCATGAGTTTCAAGTCTTGGAGTAATTGCAACTGATGCTTTTAGTCAATGTACGTGAACTTAAATTTTTCAGCTATTTGTTATTAGTTTGAGCTGTAGCTCTCGTAAATTTACGGCAGTTTTCTGTATCATTCCATCTTGTATGTTTACGGCAGTTTTCTGTATCATTTTATTTTGGCTTTGCCAGGGTTTTTCTGCTGAGAAGGCACAGTCACAATCTTGTGTATTGAACCATGTCCTCTGCCAATTTTAGTTTCATGCTTGTGGAGTCTCTTCAAGAATCTATTAATACTTCGTGCTTTGAAGTTTTACAACCAGCTGTTTAGTTCCTAGATGAAGTTGAGATACTGAATGTTGTATCACATCACGATTAGATATCCGTCGAGCCTCCAAATACAAGAATAATTACATTTTCAAGATTTATCAGAGTAAAAGATAGTGTCAATGATATAAGCTAGAATTTCAACCTATGCATGTTATTCTCTGTTCAATATTATAATTGTGCATTGCAGAGCTGGAACTGTCATATCGGAGACATGGGAGGATGGGCAAGCCATTAAAGATCTTAATGCACATCTTGTATGTTTGTCTGTTCCATAAACCTACCATGAGTTTTTTTCTTGGTGTACCTCTTAACCAGTTATGCGGGTAGAATTTATTACTCAAAGAAGTTGATTGCTAACTATAAATGGCAAGAGTTCCCCCAGGACAATAATAAGACAATAAAACATGAAATCATATGCGCGTGTACTGTGTAATATGATTGTATATACATCTTTTGACTTACAAAAAGACGTAGATTTTTCTTTTTATTGTTGATGGCCATATTGAGAGCTCTGAATGATTGGTTAAGTTTTAGTTTATGGTTCATTAGTTCTACTACCAGGTGGTAATGGACTCTATATTATTGCTGTTGTGTTTAGTAAGCAATGTTGTGGCTTCATATATGGTTCACTCGTGCATTATGTCGGTAACCATGTAATAATCTAGGACCTCACTGTAGTTGGATGTACCACTAAGAGCATAAGGTAGCTATATAGTAACAAGGGCCCTGTGACAAATACCGCCCTATAGTGATTAAGAATTCTAATCTAAAAGGCAAAAAGGGTGTGACTCTAAAGATTTCGGTTCTAACTTCACAACTGCATTTGCTTTTGGGAAAATGCTAAGACCTTCTTTTATAGATTCGCCGTTCGGTTTGAATAAGAAAGTGTTAAGTGAGTCTTCATGGAACATGATTGAATAGAAACATATTTCATCTAACAGTATAAACCACCAGAGCAATGCCTAATTGATAAGAGAGGAAGAAGATAACATTTGTTGTTTGTCAGAAGTTCAATATGCTCGCAATTTACTTACTGAAAGAGATCATTATTGATTTATACACCGACTCATGAAGTATGCTCGGTCTTCCATGATGGCCTCAATCTTTGGCAATGTCAGTGTGGAATATTCTGGCCATGAGCTTCGGACAAACGGTTCCGAAGCAAGATATTATTTTTTGTTAAAGTTATCACGTCATTCAGGTGTCTTTCACCCTTTCCACTTCTGTGTATATATACTGTCATAAGACTGATCTCACTTAAATTGGGTTTGACAAGATACAAGTAGATGGAGTTTAAGTTCATTGATCAGAGTTTTCATGCATTTTTTTTTTATTTTCCACAATTGATCTAAATTCTTCCTTCGCTATCATCATTTACCTTAAAGGAGGCAAAAAAGTTCATCGGGTTCATGCACCAAATCATGCCGTAGATGAATTGGATGGTTGCACCATGAACTAATGCGAGTTGACCTGAACCATATGGATATATCGGGTACATGAATTTGGTGTCTGTTTCATGTATTGCCAATTGACTTCTGGATTCCCCTTTTCACGAAAGTCTGAAAATTGTTTCCAAGTAAATTTATTTGCTTGGTATATGTTATGATTTGCCTTGCGAGGCCCAAGTATCTCGAGAGCGCTGGTGACATGAAGCTAAATTAATTTTTTTGTCGTCTAAGGTAGCCGTACAATTTTGATAATTTATTTACCTTTTTGGAAAGAAGGCAAAATCTGAAAATTTTGGGAATCTTGGCAGAGGCTGACTTGGCTGAATAATGTTAATGTAGTAAGAAGTAGAAGGTGAAGGACAGTAACTTGAAAAGCTTAGAAATGAAGTACAACCCAAAGATCGGGAAAATAGTTGGTTGGACTTGTAGAACTTCTCATCATTCTGAATTAGTTATGAATTTAAAAATTGTTCGATCATAACAAGGGAATACGTGCTGCCTGTGAAGCATGGGTGCTTCATTTTCGCTAAAGCATCAGCACCGGGTGTAGATCAGGAGGCAGGTGCCGCTGGGTGCATGTCCAAAATTATCTAGTTTGTTAATTAACGTTCTGAAATTTGGTGCAGCTTGGACGGGCAACACTGTAATATCCCACGTCAGGTGTGGAATAATAGTATGAGGTTGCCCTTGTATGACCTCTTAGAATTACCTTTTGGCTAGCCCTTTTGAGGGAGGTATGCCCATGTGATGGGGCCATAGACCAGGTCGTTATAGATGGTTTTAGAACCGACTGTCGAAAGCTCGGCCTGGGCTATCCATTGCCTATGGTTGGCGGAAACGAAGGCAAGTCCGGGTTATCCCGCATCAAGAGGATAGTTTGGGCACCAAAGTGTGAGCCGGGTATATCCCACATTGACTAGAGGAAGATTCTGGATTACGTGTGATCTAGCCTTAGTGAGGACCTAGGTATCACGGATACGGACACTGCGTCCGATATCGACATTGACCGGGACACCGAACACTGCAATTTTCAGAAAACCAGATTTTGGACACCAATATTTTTTTAATTATATGCGTATATGTATAAACATATGCATCTATAAACATCAATTGGAGCAGCTGAATTTCGTTCAAAATGGACGAGAAAATAAGACAGTAACATGTAATAGTCTAAATAGTAACAAGAAAGAAGAAAAAAAGACATGGGACCGAAGGCATGAGGGAGAAGTCTTATATGACCAGATGGGTCTGTGAATGGGGTCAGAGATGTTGACTTAGCTTCCTCTGGATTGATAAGCTTGGATGCTTTGGGTAACAAAAAAGATAGAAAAGAGAAAGAGATGAGAGAGAAAGAAGAAGAATAGCTTTGGCTGAAATCCGGCGAGAAGCTCGGTAGTCTGATTGCTTCGTCTTCTTTTCTCTTGGTTAGGCAGACAACAGCCGCATAAAAGATGATGACTCAGAAGATGAGATTTGGATTGATAGGGTTTGGCTTAAAAATTAATTTCTAAAGAAGTCCTAGATTTGTCAATTATCATACATTGACCTCGAAAAAAGTTTGAAATATTATATTTTGACCCCATACTTGTGAACACTTCTTCAGGAGGTGTTTGACACGGTGTCCTATACTTAAAAAGTAAATAAATAAAGCTACTTAAAAAGTAAATAAATAAAGCTGGACACCGAGAAGAGGTGTTGGACACCACACCTTGACCCATATGAGGTGCCGCTGCTTCCTAGATGAGGACACGTAGGCATAAGTAGGGAAGATTGTGATATTCCATATTGAATGTGAGATGGTATGAGATTACCTTATAAGACCTTACCTCTGATCTTAGAAGTACCTATTGGCTAGCCCTTTTGAGGGAGGCATTGCCCTATGGTGGGGCCGTGGGAATGGCAGCAACCATGGGCAGCTACATTGGTGATGACCAAGTAGAGACGTCGGTAGTAAATCAACAGCAGAAGAGCAAGAGAGGGGTATCAGAAAAGAACATGAAGAAGAATGCATGGATCGAGATATAGAAGAATGAGGAGACCTTGTCGTGTGCGTAGTGAAGCAAAACTCTAGAATTTGTGTTCACGTAGGTTATCTACAGCTGGCCGCCTTTTGTCGTCGACCCATTAACCACGTATTGTCTTATTATTCACTCTTAGCCACTACAGCTCACAATATTGTACCCGAACCCAACAAACTTTTCTTACATTGGGAACCCATAGAAACTTATCTGAACTGATAGAATTCTATATTTCTGTTTTAACTCCACAAAATATAATATGTGCAATTATAAGATTTAGCATTCCTAAATTAACTCTCACTATTTCAGTTAAGAATATCATTCTTGTTACCATACATAATTATCTATTTAAAATTATTAGCCATATCCCGCCACATCCTATCCTGTTTTGAAAATTGACGTATCCGTCTCTCCCCAACCGTTTCGTATCCATGTCCTGACCCACATCCTTGCTTCTTAGCGTGTTGCACGTAGTGGCTTTCTGTATCTGTATATCCTCCACTCAAGTTTCACAAACAATTAACCGACCTTTGTCCTTTACCAATGTAGTGAAGCTTCGATTCACATATTTTTGTTAACAACCTTAATCAAAATGTCCAAGATTTAGAGAGGAATGCTTAATGAAGAAAGTTATGTTCAGGGTAAAATAGGTGTGTCTGTTCACAAACTACTATTACAGTTTTCTGTTTGCAGGATAATGTTTCTTAATCTTCACGAACTGTGTTAATGCTTCCTTGTTTTTCTGTTTATCTGTCTCTTGCATGGTTATGATGTTGCAAGCAGCATTGTAGTAGTTTTATCATGCCTTTGATTACTTTAATAGGCGTTATGAAAGCCATGCCATTGGCTACAACTTAAAATAGTGTCCTGCTGAGCAATGTTCTATGATGTCACTTAAGAACGCAACCAACTGATGGGATTGTTTTCTTTTCTAGAGACATTTATTAGAAATGAAGGAAACTGTTGAGAGGCAGCGAAAATCACTGAAGAAAAGGCAATCAGGTATAGTTGTTTTGTATCTTTGCAAAATTGAGCAATTTATTATATGTGTGTACTCTTTGGGTGGTTCTTATTTTGCACAAGCTAGTAAATTCTCCAAATAACATAAGTGCCTAAAGTCTGTTTCTTGTACAAGAATCTCATTTCTCGATTTAGCATGTAATGCACATAATAAGAGTTTTACATGTTATACTTGACAGACAATTTAAAAGCAATTACTACTCACTTCTAAAGTATTGAACCAAGAATATGCGGTGGTTTGAAAGACAAGACTCAGCTCTCTAGTGTAAGCAAGTGCAGCTCTAACAGGACATGACTGGCGTGCCATGCCCCATAATTTACTCATAAATATAAAATCTGGAAGCGAATTTGGAATAGGAAGAAACTATCAAGAGTTGGGCACCAGAATAAGAGGAAATGAAACTCATTTCTTATTAATGTGTATATCCCTAAGTAGTTATGTGTATATGCTGTCGATTGAGATGGAATGTTTTAGTTTGTATTAGCCATCCGCGATGTTCAGCGGATGGCTGAATCAAAGCTAAATAAAAATAGTGCTTTATCAAATGCACGAAATGAATCAGCCCCCTGCCCCCTATAGGTGTACATACATATAGCCAGGCGCACAAACACGCACTGTACAATATGCGTATGTAAATTCACATACATACACAGTATTGGCAGTCCAGCCTTGTTAAAAATTCAACTTTTTGACTCATACAGTGTCACCTTTGTGTATGTGAGCATTCGACTCATGATTGGGCTCTCTTTGTATTTTCATTGCACGGGCTACACTTTTGTACGGGGCGATACTATCATCATGTTAAGTATTCTAGCTGTATAGTTTGGGGATTCAGACATTTTTGTAAGCATGAAACTGCTTCATTTCCCATTCAGGCTATCCATGTAATCATTGTATCGTAAGTCTTGGCAAAAGCAAATTATTACCAACTTCTCTGTCGTGTTTTAATAACAACATTTGAGTTCTTCCTAGTGTCCTTTTTAATCCCCAGTCCTGGTGACATTCGTGAGTTATTTGCATCATTTTGCTTAACTTTTATTGTTCATGGCATCAACCAACTTATTGAAGATAAGAGCGACGTGAATGATGCAGAAGCTGGAGTTCAGGAAGAAGATCTCATTATCCAGGATGAGATCTTTAAGTCCCGTCTAGCCAGTATCAAGCGAGTAAGTTCTCTTCTGATGCCAAATATGTTTGCATGTTAATTTTTCTTCATTTTTTTTATGGCATTCTGTTTTCCTTTTGTGTGGACTCCATGTACAGGAGGAAGAAACCTTTATGCGTGAAAGAGATCGCTATGAAATAGAGAAGGGAAGGCTTATTCGTGAGATGAAACGTATTCGAGACGAGGATGGTTCCAGGTTTAACAATTTTCAGATTTTGAATCATCGATATGCCCTTCTAAATCTCCTGGGAAAAGGAGGATTCAGCGAGGTTTATAAGGTAAGAGTGGAAGATATTTTGTCACGAGTTTAACTTTCCTGATATACTTTCAACTCTTTTGACATAGGGAGTATAAACAATAAGCTATTAAGAAAAGTTCTGCATCATTCCTTTGCCTATATTGGCAATTGTGAGAATACACCTTTTTGCAGTGATTTGAAGTAAGTTATTTCCAGCAGGCTTTTGACTTGTTGGAGCATAGATATGTTGCTTGTAAGCTTCATGGTCTGAATGCCCAGTGGAGCGAAGATAAGAAACAAAGCTACATAAGACACGCAATCCGCGAGTACAACATCCACAAGACATTGGTGCATCATCATATCGTGCGGCTCTGGGACATTTTTGAGATAGACCAAAACACGTTCTGCACTGTCTTGGAGTACTGCAGTGGTATGCATATCCTCTCACTGTTTTTCTGTTCTAGGTAAAAGAAGTCACTTTTAGGTAATTATAAGTGATGGCCTTCACAGTCTTACATTCCGTGCTTTCTTTCCTTGTCTTTTTTTGGTTTTACTCCACAGGTAAAGATCTAGATGCAGTTCTCAAAGCAACACCTGTATTGCCAGAGAAAGAAGCTAGGATCATTATTGTCCAGATATTTCAAGGCCTTGTTTACTTAAACAAAAGAACACAGAAGATTATTCATTATGATTTGAAGCCTGGGAATGTCCTCTTTGATGAGCTTGGTGTTGCTAAAGTCACTGATTTCGGCCTTAGCAAGATAGTGGAGGATGATGTGGGGTCCCGGGGCATGGAACTTACATCTCAGGGAGCTGGAACATACTGGTGAGTGCTTCATCAGTTCAGCTTTAAGGCACTTATTTGCAATAAATTTCCCTTTCTGCTTCATATGATGGGTATCATCAGCCACGATGATCTATTCATGATGAATTTTGTTAAATTGCTAGGACACACACACACTTTTTTCTTACTTAGCTGCTGCTTATCATATCTTTAACTGTGGCATTTAGCTGGACAAATGCCCAAAAAAGTCTGTTAATGTATGCAATATATGCTCTGGACATGCTCAATATGTGGGGAGCATTTGTACACGTTTGTGCCGAAAACTTGGATTTGGTTAAAGTATTCGGAAACAAAATTCTCATTTTGAAAGAGTGGACCATAAATTTAATGGCCGGAAAGTTCTCTTACATGCAGGTCTTTAGGCTGTATGTAAGAGAAGCTAAAACTTACGGACCAAGCTGCAGCAACCTGCATCTAGCTCTTTTCTTCTTTTTTATTGTCCGTTCATCTGTTTCTTAAATTGGATGCCCATTGAGCTTTTCTCTTGTAATTCCAGGTATCTCCCTCCAGAATGCTTTGAGCTAAGCAAGACACCTTTTATATCATCGAAGGTCAGTGTCATCAGTGAAAACAGTTGCAATCTTTTTTCTATTACGCATGTGATTTCTAATGTTGCTCTTGCGGAAGCAGGTTGATGTCTGGTCAGCTGGTATTTTGTTGTACCAAATGCTTTTCGGCAGACGTCCTTTTGGGCATGACCAGACCCAAGAGAGAATTTTACGTGAAGATACTATCATCAATGCCCGCAAGGTGGAATTCCCTTCCAGACCTGCTGTCTCAAATGAGGCAAAGGTGAGTTTTCTTGCTTTTACTTTCTGCTGTGCATGTATTGGCTTGCATGGTTACATCTCTATCTAATAGATTAAGAGAGGCCTGAAGAGAGTCTACTCCCCGTCCCTGGAACTTTTCCTCTCACTCATAACAGTTTAGCAGAGCTTTATGACTACAATAATCTGACTCCCGAACTTCTTTCTCTCCATTCATAAGTTTTTGTGATCTTTTGCAAAGGTTTTGCGATATAGAGGTTTTTCGTACGCAACTTCTTGTCAGATGAGCCTTAAGAAAATATTCAGTATGTTTGTTATTTTTCTGTAAAATATTCTTATACTAGTAGATTTTTCTGCAGGATTTTATCCGCCGGTGTCTAACTTATAACCAGTTAGAGAGGCCAGATGTCTTAGCTATTGCTCAAGACCCATACCTTATATACACAAAGAAATGATAAAGGAACAAAATGGTAGTTAATTTTTCCCAACTTCTGAGGTGATCAGATAATCCACGGGGTTTACATGGAATTTTGTATAGTTGTAAAGCTTTTCTATTTTTTTTTCTCCCTGTTCTTACCCAAATCTTGGGGTTTGAATGACTTTTTCACATCTCTCTCTCTCTCTCTCTCTCTCTCTCAGTCAGTCTCTCTCCACTTTTTTTGGGGTAATTGCCAATGAGGCATTCTGTTCTGTATGTTGTAATTCGGCTGTATCTTAACATTTATTGAATGGAAGACAAGGAAAAGGAAAGGTTGAGTTGACCGCAAAGAAGAGCTTTTTAGATGATGGGTTTTGTTTAGTTTACCTAATGATGAAAGCTTATGTTGTAGTTGTAAAAGGTACAAGTCCTTAATCTGCTGCAGTAGAACGGAGGGAGCAAAATCCTGACAGTTCCGCCTGTTAAAAGTTTTTGCTTTACATATTGTGCCGTCTGTCGAATTGAAGAGGGTGATACAAATGTAATGTTTGTATCCAACGCTTCCCATAAATTCTGGGCGTTAAGCGTTTGGCACATTTCTGCTTTTTCACACCTACCATAAGATGTCCTCGAGACGAATATTTGAATCATGTATTTATAGAATTTTAAAGTTTCTGTTTGAATAAAGGGCAACTGGGGGGGGGGGGGGGGGGGGGACATAATGTTGAACAAGAGCATAGTGTGGGGGGACAAAATGAACATTTGGACATGGCATTTGGTTTGTAGTTTCGGGTGTGGTTGCACTTTGATCTTGAGCAGCTAGACAATACTAATAATTATGGTAAAAGTTATTCCTGTTTCTCAGTCGGCCAGCGATTGTTACACCTTAATATCAGCACCACGAACATACGAGTTTCATCCAATTATTGCCAAAATAGGTCTCAGTGATTGTGGAGTATGTGAGAAGTAAAATTCACACGTGTGTGTGTTTGTGTTGCCGAGTAAATTCACTATCGATCGTGCGTCTGCGACACAACCGATGAACAATGTGAAATTTATTTTGCCTCTCAGACCTGAAGACTTTTCTAAAAATTAAAATTAAAAGTAGAAAGTAAAATGATTGCACACTTATAAAATGATAAAGAGAGCTTTCAATTGATTGTGAATGTTTACACATCAATGTTTTCAAGTCTGGAAACTTAACTTCTTATCGATGGCCGTAAAATCCTCTATACAAAATAAAGAAAGACTTGAAATCTTGATATGTCTTGTTGATGATTGATTGATTGTGTCGTCTTCTTCTTCTATGACCCACATACTAGAGGTTTTGTAGAAAATAAGTATCATTACAGGATAAACTATCTACTTAAAGATAAATTATTCACTTAAAAAATAATCACTCATTAATAAGTAATCAATTACGCTTATCTCATATCAATATGACACATTTTTAGAAGTTGGTTTCTTTCACTTCTTGAATCTTCTATTATCTCTCTAAAAATAATAAAAAGTAAATGCTATTTAGTGACATTTAATCAAAGTGAACTTATTAGTGAAAAAAGATATTTTGTGGTGCAAACGATGTGAGTATGAAAAATGGATGTTGGGCAGCTTCAATGCCAAGTTGATGGGGGAAGACAGAAGACAACCAGGGGGTAGTGGCGTGGGTTTGTTTCTGTGGAAGGTTGAAGAAGACAACACTCAAGAGTTAGCATGAGATACTTTAACTGGGATTGTCGTTTTGGTTGAAGGTTTGAAAGTATCTTGGGAAGTCCAAAAGTGAATTTGTGGAATTTTAAAAAAGTTTTGAAGAAAATTATCCGTAAGATAAGTTCAAAAGTGAATTTGTGGAATTTTAAGAAATTTTGAAATAGAGATTTGGACTAATTACACTTATGTCCCTGAAGTTAGGGTATAATTACGGGAAGGACAATAGTTTGGACAAATAATACGTATGTCCGTTGACCCAACGGAAAACTGTTATACGTAACGGTTTGAAACGAAAAGACTAAATTACCCTGACTTTGGAATCTAATTTACAAATGACATTCATTCCTCTCTTCCCTAATCTACTTCAATCGAGCTTTCAAAATGCAATGCCACCCGAGTCACTGGCATCACAAACCACCCTCATGAAGTTGCTGGAGCAACAACCCCCACCAAACAAAAAAGGAAGAAAAAGAAGTAGCAGTAGCAGCGCCGTCACAAAGGGCCATCCCATACGCGTCGCCCAGTAGCAGCGCCGTCACAAAGGGCCATCCCATACGCGTCGCCCAGTAGCAGCGCCGTCACAAAGGGCCATCCCATACGCGTCGCCCGGTCGCAGCGTCCAAGGTATCTGCTCCACCACAATCAACATCGACGGTGACACTTTGCCGATGTTGCACCCCCATATATTGCTCAAAGCCACATACATCAGCCACCAAAACATCACCGCAATCCACCACCACCACTCGCATAACCATCATTATTGGCCATAACGGCCACCGCGAATCTGCTGTGGCTACTAAATAAATGACAAAGGGAAAAAGAGAAAATAGCAAAGCCACCGTCGCCACCAGTGCCAATCGGCGCAACCGCTAGCACCAGTGCCAATTGAGCAACGCCATGCCGTCGGGGTGGGGAAGGATTGGGGGCAGCCACGGGTTTACATAAGGGGAGGCTGGGGCGACGAGAAGGTGGGAATGTGGGGGGCGACGACGAGGTTGGGGAGGTGGGGAGGGTGGGGCAGGGCGGGATGCGGGGGAGTTGCAGGGCGAGAGGTGGGGTTCCAAATTCTAACTTTATCAAAAGGAAAAAAAATACAAATTTGAAAAAAAAAAATAGGGTTTAAATTTGTAATAAGGGCAATATTGAAAATTTAAAAATACATAATGGGTGACATCATCAAAATGTATGATTTTTTTAACGGACCAACGATGGAAGGATACGGCTGATACCTTTTGAAACTTAGTGTTCTTAATTGTAAATTATGTCCAAACCTCAAGAATATAAGTGTAATTTGCCATAGAAATTTCGAGGGTCAAATTCCAGTACTCTAGACTAGGTCAACTATAAACTACTGTTTTGTCAAATCATAGGAAAATTGCATCCCATAACTTAAGCCTACCTTTGTACTACACTTCTTTCTGTTTCTTTAGCAACCACTCTTTAGCAACCACAACCACAACCTCTCTCTCTCTCTCTCTCTCTCTCTCTCTCTCACACACATATTTTTTCATCCCACCCATACGTCTTTTTGTTCATTTCATGACCAAGGATAGTGATAAAATACACGTCCGCAAAAATTATCAAGCATTAAACTTTGCAAAATCTGATATTTTGGAATGCTGGATTTTTAAGTAAGGCGATTTTAAACTTCGTGGTGTTCTAAATTTCTTCGTACAATCACGGACTTATAAGCTCCAAGTGGGAAGGCACAAAAAGGAAGGAACAAAGAAGGTAGATGATATACTAACATAAAGTGGTGCAGTTCGGTTTATATTTCCTTTAAAAGCATAAGTTGTTAGAGAATGAGTACGTTTAACATTTCTTTTTAAGTTTGCAATTACAATCGGATTGACAAATCAATGAGAAATAAATTAAGCTGTATTGCTACCAAGTGTACAAATAGTCAGATCGAGTGCAAAGTACATTTTATGGAAAAGATTGGCGATTATGCAAGCGAGAATAATCAAAATTCAAATTAGCAAACTTGCCCAACAGAAATTTTAATACTCCACATGTTAAGTGACCTTCCACTACAAGCTAAGGCGTTACAAAATTCAATTTAGTGAAGCGAGGAAAGCAAAATTTCTCATGCAATAACGCAATTTCCAGATAAATGAAGTATCAGTAGAGACAAATTTTCACTAGAATGTCCATAGCTGAGGACCATACAAAACATATCTGACTACCCTTTAGTCCACAAGCCTTAGCCCATGGCAGCACCATCTCTGTCCTCCGTGCCACCATATCCATCTTGTTCAAGGCTTCCTGCTGCTGCTGCTGCTAGCAGCTACACTTCACTCTTGCAGTTCCAATGTCGCTTCACCACTGCTCAGGTTCGAAACCAAGGTGTGGTCACCAGCTGTGTGTTAAGAGATGACTCGCCACCGGCTGATATGGGGCTTGCGAAAGGCCCGAGGCTGGGGATAGGCTCTCCCATTGTTGTAATCGAAGCTCCCAAGGTGCTGAAGACGGCTGCTTCTGTTCCTTGCCTTCGGGCTAACTCTGGTCTTGTCAAGCCTGGTGATGTCGGCAGGTACGTTCTCCTCCTCGCCCCTGTATCCTACAGTTTGTTGTCATGTCAACGAAGGTCGCTCCATAGTATAGCCGTTAGCCATAACTCACCGGCGGTCAATCAGAACGTAGCTTTCACTGACGAACATGATACGTGTCTCTCACTTTGGCCATTGTTGAAGAACCTCGGCGAACTAATCACATCACACGAAGGCTGAGTTTGTAGATCATAGAAAAGCCGATGATGCCTGAAGTTTCACGCACCAAAACTTATGAGGCCTGTGTCGCACGTCCGTTCTCTTTCGTCTTCTGCAGTTTGCAAAGAGCTACTAGTATAGCTTTAAACGGAGAAATGGATTTGGTTTGAGATCTCAACTGTGGACTATTAGCTCTATGTTTTTGCCAGACCTCGATCAGATTCGGCCATTCAGGACAATATGTCATGACCTATGCACGAACGGGTCACCGGATTATACCCACATCGGCTTGGATAATTGATGCAAAGGGCAATGTATTTCTCACAATTTTTTTTTAAGTACAATAATTCACATCTATTTATAGTGGACGGGGAATTCTTTAGACCCTACTTTCTAGATACAAATTTTTTCTTACAACAATCTGGAATTTAGATATTTTAGATGGATATTAGGTTACATCATTCTAGAGATAGATATTTTATCTTTAGATTTTTCTAGATTAATCTTCTAACATCCCCCATTAAGCTTGAAAAATCATAAACTCCAAGCCGGTCTCAAAACTGCATGGTGAAGATGTCAGCCAGCTGATATAGCGTCTTGCAAGATTGCAGTTCGATTTCACATTTCTCCACAAGCTTCCTAATGAAATGATGGCGTAACTCAAAATGCTGTGTGCGGCTATGAAATACTGGATTCTTAGCGAAGGATATAACTGACATGTTGTCATAAGAAAAATGACTGTAGAGAATTTTGCTCAATGCTTTAAGTCTTCTAGTATTTTTCTAAGCCATGGTGCTTCACAAGCTACATTGGTGGCTAATATTATTCGGCTTCGGCATATGATAGTGCCATTGTTTTCTGCTTCTTCAAAGATCATGAAATAACCTTGGATCCCATGCTGAAAATATATCCACTTGTGCTCTTCCTATCATCTAGGCTTCTTTTCCAATAACTGTTTGCGAATCCAGTAAGATGGTTGTCCTACTATGTCTCATACAAACTGCCAAAACTCTGAGTACCTTTGATATACCTTAGTATCGTTTTGCAAAATATAACTTGCTTGGGTCACTCATGAATCTGGAAACAATGCCGACTAAGTGCACAATATCCAACCTTTTGCAATACTTTCTCCGCATGCAAGTAGAGCAAAACCTGGCCAAATATTTATTCCTCAAGGAAAATATGTTTGTGAATTGTTAAGAAAATTTAATATGTCAACTTGTAAGCCCTTAGGTACTCCAGTGGTACCGAGTGACCAGCTCTTAATGAATGATGGCAAAGGAAAACTGGATAAGTCTATTTATCGAAGACTTGTTTAATCGTTGATCTAGTTTACAGATGTTATAAGATTAATCTAGAAAAATCTGAAGATAAAAATATCTATCTCCAGAATGATATAAGCAAATATCCATCTAAAATATCTAGAGTCTAGATTGTTGTAAGAAAAGATACGTATCTAAAAAGTCGGTCCAGAGAATTCCTCCTCCACTAAAAATAAACGCGAATCTTTATACTTGAAAATAATTTTGAGAAATAAAAAGCCCTTTGCATCAATTATCCAGAAGTGATGGTTCTCATGCCAAGACATCTGCTCACTTGGATGATCGACATGATCTTAGATCGCGTGGTTTATCATGCCAAGACTTGCAACCTCTTGGCTCATCAAATCTAGTCACGGACCACAGGGTGGTTGCCATGGCCTACGCAAGATGGGTCAACATATTACTCGCAGACTGTCATGCCCCACTTCTAGTCTCTTAGCTCAAAAAAAATCTAAACTACGCACATAATGGTCAGACGCAAGAGCCTTAGTTGAGTAGCTAGATCTCAGGGTGAAATGCAGGGGTCTCACTCAATTGGATTGGTAGATCAGAAAACTCGGGTTATTCAACATGCCCAATGCTCACTTAGGGCAATGAGAAATCATGTCCGATTAACCATGTTTTGGCATCCTCGAACAGCCAGCTGGTGACGAACTCGAGCTTCTTTGAGTGGTACCATGCCACGATGACTTTGAGGAATGGCGTGTTTAAAGTCAACAAGAGTCATCAGTAGCTCACCTGTTTGATGGTCTAGCTCACATCACATTACTTTGCATCTGTGGCTGCTCAAAAGTAATTCGGGAACCACGGTTGAGACTCGAGGGATGCCTATGCTAAAGTCAGAGCAGTTGTTTAGGTCTAAGAAGAGCCACATGAGTAAACTCTAAAAAAAGCAAGTGAACAAAGGTGTTTGTGCGTATGTTTAGTTGTCCACACACCGAGATTTTTCATAGGTTTTTTCCTAAGGAGGCAAGACAGAACATTCTGGTACACCCCCAATATCAGGATAAGGTAAATCCTTAACTCGGAGCTAACCTAGGTTGACTAAACACACCAGGGGTCACAACATAATTGGTGATCAGGCTTTAGCTATCTCATAATGTCCCCACTTTCAGTGATGTGTCGGGTAATTGGAAGTTGAAGGAGTTTGCGTGGACTGTCTGCTAGGACGACCTCCTCATTAGCTCGCGTCATGATTCCTACCTGAGCAATTTGCTCGAGAGCTATACATGAGGCAGTCTGTTCTATATTTTGCCGGACCTCACCCAGATTTAGGCCATCTGTCATGACCTATGCACAAATGGGTCACCGGATCAGACCCAGATCGATAGGTTCTCATGCCATATATTTGCTCACTTGGATTGGATCATCGACATGATCTACATCGCGTGGTATATCATGCCAAGACTTCCATTTTCTTGACTCACCAAATCCAGTCGCGGATCACATGATAGCTGTCACGGGCTACATAAGATAGGTCAGTATATTACAACTCAGACCATCATGCCAGGACCTCTAGTTTCTTAGCTCACAAACTCTAAACATCATGCCAGGACTTTTGATCTCTTAGCTCACAAAATCTAAACACGGTGAGAGGTCAATGTCAGGCACAACGCATAGAAGGGTCGACTGTGGTACCTATTCAGCAGGGTTAAACGCAGGATCTCTCAGTTGAGTCGCTAGATCTCAGGATGATCCCGAGATCCATAAATTCGGGTTTCTTCAATGTGCCATAAGCTCACGCAGGGTAATGAGAAGTCATGTCCAGTAGACCTTTTTTGGCATCTTCGCTAGTTTGATGGTCTTAAACCTCCAAAAATTCGAGGGAGGGTGTTGAAGTCAACAAGGGTTGCTCCATAATGCTGCCATAGCTCGCCAGTAGCTAGTCATCGTAGCTCACACCTTTTTGCTTAGTGTAGATCGCATTACTTTGCATTTATCCATACTTGTATCTTCCTTTAAAGTTTACCTGTAACAATTGATGTAACACAGCTCAATCCACTGTAGTCTATATAAGGTCTATACCATTCATCTTTTCCTTTCCTACATTATCAGTTAAAACCATCAACATTGGTGTCTAGCATACCTCACGAATCCTCAATGTCAGTGTGTACAAGTTAATTCTTTGTATCTCAAATAACAATCACAACCGTAAATAGCTCAATCACAACCGTATATAGCTTCAAGTCTGCCACCTCCAACACACCACCGCTGTTTCTACCATTCAAAAGATGTTGCTTTATTGAGAAGGAAAAAAAGGATAAGCTAAGAGTTCAATATCACAATTCTAAATCTTTTACAGAGTTACCGACGATCTGTGATTCACATACACATTGTCGGAACGGGAGACAATAGGTGAAGATTATGGGTCGCGAGTGGTTCATTAACCGTCAAAAGTGAATTGAAGGAGTGGGTGATACCATCTTCTTTTGTGTCTAATTTAATTGACTAACCTTAGTTGTTAAATCACAAAGAATATGAGAGGATGTTATACTCTTTGAATTTCCTAGCCAACGACATTTATAGAAATCCAGGAAAGAGACCAAGTGACATGAAAGTATGCTCTTCCTTAACTAATAGTAGAGCTAAATTTACACATATATAGGATAATTCAAGTATTACAACGTTAAACATAATGGTACATTATTTATATTTATCTTAGTCAAGGTGCATACGCGGAACTGTATTCGTAAGTCCCGCCAGTTAACGTGTTTGCATAGAGAGAGATACATGTTACATTGAGCACATCATGAGAATGCTTCAATATTTAAGTCTTGTGGGCCTCTCTCCTCGTTGCCAATTGATTTTGAGTTGGATGCTTCCCCGTTTGTACCATGTTGTTGCGAAAGAAATCAACAATAAAGATTCATCTGATTAGAAGACCATCCATCGCAAATGTAGCCGTCAGTCACTATTAACACTACATTTGATAGCATATATCAATTGTAGTTGTATGACATAAACTTGATCTAGTATTGTGTTTTAATCATAAATATGAGAAGTGAAAAAGGAAATATAAACATGTGTATTAGGGTAATTTGGATTATGTCCTTTTGACGAAGTACACGTGTGCAGGATAGTGTTGAGGAAGCCCAAGGATGTCTGGGCAGTTCGTTTAACCATTGGTACCTATCTCATTGATGGCAAGTATTTCAAGGCTTTGGATCTCAATGAGTGAATGTAGCAAAATTACTTTTAAAAAATGAGTTATTTTCAAGATACGAGTACTTTAACTTTCACACTTTTCTACGGACATGTATAGGTTTAAACATTACTCTTCCTTCCGGGTATTTGCGTATGCAAATATATTTTCTAGATTAACGATATTTTTGTCCACGACTTTATCGTTTTTAGGAAAGAAAGCTTTTGCTTATGATTGTACAGTAGAGATGGCTAAGAGATGGCAGATGAAGATGAAAAAGGAGTTGATAAAACCGCAAACAAAGTAATTTGTTGCTAACGCTTACTATTTGTGGCTATATGCGTACACAGCCTCTTTAATGCTTTAAGCAAATATATGTATCTATATGTATCATCCTTAAGATTGAATTTAGTTTATGTTTCTCCTTTGATAAGGAATATGCTTTTGAGTTTAAAAGTTAGGTAATTTGCATACATATCCCTTATGGTTTGGGTGAGTTTTAAAAAGAACCGACCACTTCCATTTTTGTGAATGAACCTCTATCGTTCCTATCGTGTTGCAGCCGACGGTAAAATCGTCCAAATTGAAGGGACGTGATACTCGTGCTCTTGAAAAGTGCATTTTAGGCAAATTAATATGTGAAAATAACTATGGCACATTCTGTTTCTTTTCTCTCCACCTCATGTCCCAAGCCTCTTCACCATGCTAGCCAATTTTTACCCTAGCCACAACTCAGGCCTATCCAGCATAACTACCACTCCCATCCGCCACCACCACTCAGGTCCACCTCCAAACGAGACCTATCCGCCACTACCACTTGTGTCCATCAGCCCAGGCCTTTCCACCACCGCCGCCACTCACATCCAGCACAAATGTACAGCCCTATCCGCCACCTCCACTTCCGCCGACCACCAACCTAGACCCGACAAACACCACCACTCCCGCCCACCACCAACCCAAACCCATCCAACACCACCACTCCTGCCCACCACCAGCCTAGCCCTGTAACACCACACTCACGCCCACCACAAACCATGCCCCGTCCAACCACCACTACTCATGATTAACACTGATCTAGTCATTGTTAACCACTATTACTCACGTCCACCACTGGTCTAGCCCTTTCAGCCACTACCACTCCCGTCCACCACCACTACTCATGTGCAACATGACAAAATTTGGTTCAATTTTTTTAACGGATAGTTCAATATTTTCAAATCAATGATTGCTTGTTATTATGGTCAGATCTGGTCCTACAGGATCGAAAAATCTTTAGGTTTTCGAGAAGATGGTAGAATGATCGTAAAACACAAATTTATAAAAGGAAATCAGACATTCATATATTTCTATTATGACTTTTTATGGATGCAACACAATTTGCACCACACAATTAAAGTGTTTTTACAACTCACCCCAAGCCCTAAGAGGTTTGCATACAATTTCCCAGAAAAGTTTAATAGTGTAATGGGTCAATGCAATGGAGTTATTGGATCTCTACAACAAAGAATAATTCCTCTGAATGATAACTTGTGTTTGGGTCTTTCTCCTAACCTCTAGGATGCAACAAGATTCCGCTCGACCGATCCCTTGACCAAGATTCTGAATGCTCGAGCAGTATCCTTTACAAAGAATTTGATACAATGAATTTTTTAGTTCTTTAACGACGCAAGGCCACTGCCTCGCTATAGGCATTGACTCGCGTAAAAGCCTTGTCAAGTTGGTACTTCTAAGATCATAAGCAAAGTCTTATAAGGCGAATCTCTTACATCCACACACATCCAATGTGGGATATCATAATTTCTCCTCCTTATGCTTTAGGGTCCTCTCTAAGGCTCAATCATGCGTAACCCAAGATCTCTCTCTATAGTCAATTGGAGTATACCCTTCGCCCCCTACCATCCTTTGATGCGGGATATACCCGAGAATACCTTTGCTTTCCCAATCATCGGCAAATTGGCCGGGAAGCCTAAACCAGGCTTTCAAGAGTTGGTTTTGATACCATTTGTAATGACTTAAGCCCACAACACTAGCATGGGTAAGGTCTTCCTAAAGAGAGCTAGCCAAATTGGTACTTTTAAGATAGTAGGCAGGGTCTTACATGACTAATCTCACTCGAAAATATTTTTGCAGCTATCCTGATTGTAAGAAGAAGCTACAACCCCATTTATAGCCATAATTAATTATCACTAAATATTTTCATTGACTTTTCTGCTAATAATTTCAACAACGATTTTTAGCAGCATTTTTTTAACTTCACTAAATGAAAGCACTACAAACATTTAATACCCATTAGCAGTAGTTATATGGAGGGTGTAACAATATTCTTAAAACTACGTCGCAGCCAAACTTTTTCCATCTCATAATACCTCACATCTAATGTGGGATGTCACAAGTTTCACCTCATGTTAAGAACCATAGAACATGTAGAAAGTGAACTCTTAAAGTCGTCCGATGGTGCTTCAAGTAGGCAAGATACAAGCAAAGAATGCCGGGAGTATCAAGTACGAACTTAGAAGAGGATATATCGGCAGTTTTGCAGTGGCCATCTTTCTAAAAACAAATCTACTTCTCCCAAGGTACGCCTAAAATCTCTCGCAAATTGATTTTCTTCCCTAGTTGCAAGAATTAAATCTCTCCTATTGAACTTCTTCCGTAGTTGCAAGACAAAGGCATTAGGAAACTGGCTCATCAAACCCAGACAAGACTATATCATTTAGATTAGATTCGGACTGTGCTGCTAAATCTCCCCCTTTGTGTGACTCACAGCGTCCATTGCACTTATACCATAGGGCCTCATGCGCATTTGCTAGTTCCATTAGACAAGTTAATATTGTTGTTGTACAAGCACATGCGAAAGTTCAGTGTCTCAAAAGGATAATGACCCTCCACCTGTGGCTACATTGAGGTCCATCCACTATTGCCTTAGACCTTGCATTGCCATTAGGAGAGAAATTCCTCAATGAAATCACAAATTTTCGAACAACGTCAAGTTTCTCTGAGCATTGACATATCTAATATCCTTGTGGTTTACCTCATTTATCTATGCCATACCTCCCATCTTTGATCAACCTCCACTTCTCTGAGTGTAGAGAATTAAATAGCAAACCAGCAACGGCAGAAGAAAGAGTGACATTGTACTTGAGTATCGCGATAGCCACTCGAACCTTGAAATGTTGCGGACGACAATCAAATCTCTGCTAGGTGAAGGGGATCCACGGACATTTGGCATGAAACAGGAACCGGTTCTCTGACGTCTTCTTCTACCGTACCCCTGAAAAACTTACAGTGCATCTATTGAGACAAGAGTTCCAGACTCCTTCGTGTGGCTCAGACTCAACTTGTTCAACCATGACCAGTTACAACATCTAATTTGGCACGGGAGCAGATCTTAAGTTATGCACTATTGGACCCCTCTCCATATTCAGAAACTTAAATTAATGTACTAAACGGAGTTAGCTTCTCCGACGAACTCTGAAGAGCCTCGAGCTTATAAGACAATTTCATGAGCACTTCTATCCTTTTAAACAAGACAATGCTTGGCCGTTACTCAACCATCTGCAAGAAACTCTCTCTCTTGGCCGTTACTCCATGCAAATCAGGTCGTGACACACACAGGACAACATGTCACAATGAGTCTGTCTCCTGGTGACCAGTCCAGTACTCTCCAAGATCCCAATTAACCTAAAGCCATGCCTTGCTTCATGATTTTACGCCTTCATCCTCCTGCAAGGAAGTAAATATTTAGTTTTCTGGAAAGGAGGGGATCTCCAGGGGGACCGTTTCGCAAGTGCTGGGACAGCATGTTAGGAAGCCTCAGGGCAGGATTGAGATAGGTGCTCATTGAGAGCATGTATGGAATCCTCCTGGACGGTAAGGAGGTAGGGGCTCAGGGAGTGTGTGTAAAGAAGCCAACCAGAGGCTTTTTTGGTATGTGCTCACAACGAGTAAGGAAGCCTCCCGGAGGCCTTGTATATCCCGACAGGCTTTGTAAATATATGACAATAAAAGGTGTGGTCCATACTTGGCATACTTTGCATCATCTAGAAAGGGGTATATCCCTTGCATTTTTTTTACCCTTTCCATAAGTTATATGCCTTACTACACGTTATTATTTCTTTTTTTTTTTCACAATTGTTATTATTCTATTGGGTTAAAGTTTCGCGGTTTCACCACCAAATGTGCAGATTTTGTTTTGGCACAACAGGAAGACCAACAAATTACCTCCACAAATTATGTCAATGGACTAGTCTCCACCCTTCACAACCCCACCCCACCCAAAACCATCAGGGATATGTACCACCAATTGTAATTGTAGAGAATATGGATGAACGCATGAGAGGCTTATTCTAATTCAAAATTCACTTCCTAAAAGATCATATGTAAGCTTCACATCCCTGATTCATTTACATAGTAATAAACATGTCCTGCTCAAAAGTGTAAAGGAAGGTTTTGAAATTTGTTTTAGTGGCTTTTGGATTAATTAAAATGCTTGGGCAACTTGGGAAAAAACAAAATACTACTGCATACTACTTTCAAAACGGAAAAATATCATTTGACCTACATACCTGTTGAGGGGACCAATTATCTAATATGCAAAGCCGATTCTTATGTTCCACAGTCTTCGCTCCAGATCCTGATCAAAGTAGGCGAGGATTTGGTCCATTTCAAAAGACTACCTCAAAGTGAGAGCTTTCAATAGAATCAAACAACTGACCCACCCTCCCTTTTAGATGCCATGCGATTCCTTTGCTTCTATGCCACAATGTCCTTGGCACCTTAAAAAGAGATGGGGTATGGATCACAGTTCGATCATAAATTGTAACTAAGAAAAGACACGTCTCAGCAATAAAATGGGCAACTAGATCTACAGAAACAGAAAACAATCATGTCTATGATTCGCTGCTTTTTATACAAGGGTACTGTGGCTGACTGCATCCTACAGTTCGAAATTAGAGATATATAAAGAAAACTAGATAGACTTAACACCCAAGTTCCAGGTCAAATTATGAGTGCAATATGTATTTCATACAGTGGAACAATCCACTAAAACTGCTAAATATTCATCTAGGCATAGCAAAAACATTTCTAACTCCTGTAAACTTGTAAACCACGAACGATTGAAATTGTGGTGACTATCACTTCCATCTTGAAATTGTGTACAAGAGATACCCGCTTCTCCTACCCCAAGAACAGCCAGGTAAAAATTGTGAACTACAGGAAGCCCACATATCCTAACCTAAGAACAGCCAGGTCGAAAAGCCAAGTAGAAGACACTTCTAATCCCCACAGTAGGGAATATGAAGTAGCACATCTATATAGCACAAAATTTATGCAGAAGGCTGTATTATATAATTTTCACGAAAATAGAGCATTATTAAGTTAGCCATGAGTGCTCTTGGTGGACCTTGTCTAAAGTCTGCAGGGGGTAATTGGAAAAAAAATCCAGCACCCGAACTTTGTAGCACATAGTTGAATCAAATTGCCGAGCACCAAGTACGTGCCATAAATCATAAAAACAAAACATGCTGTTGAAAGCCGGCCATAAGGTTTTTTCAACTATTGGAATGCATACACTTGAATTAACAAAAAAATGGGATGGACATAGCTTGCATATCCAATCATCATTGTATAAAAGCTGAAGCATGAACACTTGATCAATTTATCAACTCATGCGAGTGCAAGGCTTTTCAGCCTCAAGTTTTTGGTTGCAATCCCTTTTCAAGAGAAGAATCACGATAAAAATTTGTGGCTAATGACGAACAGAAATGAATATTAAAAATCACATGCAATTCTTTACGAGACTTTAAGCACTATGATTATTTAAATCCATAAATAAAAGCAACTTCGACCACTAATTTTCACACATACAAGAATCATGGATGAGGAAAAATCTGACCAGACAAGATCAATAAGAACACAGACACGCATTAGAAAGACAGTCAATCCAATCTGCCTCATTATCTTTATCAAATCAAAATTAGCAATTCCGTTTTACCCAATTTATACATCCCACTCCACCAAAATGGCCTTCCACTGAAGAAGAAAAAAGACGGGGGCTTTATGTCGTTCCGGGGAAGGGGGATGTGGAGGAAGCTTGTGCGTGTTCGGAAAGAAGAGAATCTCCGAAAATAAGTCCAAGCGCCTTTTTTTTATCTATCATTAGACTATAGAAAAGATTTGAATTGAATCACACAGGGAACCTAAGCACATGTTTCCTACAAAAAAAGCAACAACCAAAACATAGATTCTTGATAAAATCATATGCCTAATCTTGACCAATTTTACATCTTAAAAGCTGACCAAGCTATAGAAAAACAATTGAGAGCAAATTCCGACAAACAAAATCAAGATAGGATGCAATCTTGTGAATACTAGAGACGCACGATAAATGCGAATTGCAGTACTAAATCAACCAACCTTTTCACTATCCATATCACCGCGAAAAGAAACAAGAAGCCATTACAAGTACTGGCAAGAGTCCTCAATTTTCAGAGGATAAAAACCCTCAACCAGCAGATGATTATAAATAAGCTTCCAATGCCCTTTATACGCAGTCGTGCAGCACTACAATCAAGGACCCATGCAGCAACACAGTCAAGGATCTGTGCAGCAATTAGGAATCTTTTTCAGCTGTGCTCATCCTTTCTGTTTGTTTTCTGACCAATAGTCAGAACAAATAGTTAACCAGGATTTCTGAATGAGTACTCAGCCTGATTTTGTAGATCAAGAAACATTGAGACATTTATAACACTCTATTGAGGACCTTCCACAATTGCCTCAGGCCTATCACTGCCTTATGGAGGAGAGAATCTTACGACCTGATTAGTGAAACATCAAGCCTGCCCAACTGAACTATGGGTTTTCCATCCTATGTTAACAGTACATTTTCTCTTATCACTGACATGTCTATCCCCGAAGTTATCTTCAATTCTCTCCCCTCCAACTTTGGTCAGCCTTCACACACTCATCGAATTTAGGTCAAACAACAACGCTTTAGACAGAGGAGCAATGTACTCGAGCATTCTGATACGTACTCAAACTTTGACACAGTATGGAAGACATCTGCTAGGGACACCATGAACAAAGAGCAGAAAAAGAGAACCCCTGATGCTTTTTGTCAAACCATACCATATGGCAGGCGAACTTCTAGAGTGATCCCAAGTTTCAACAATTTATAGTGCATCTTTTATGACCATAGTTCCAACCATTGAACAATGACAAGTTGAAACCATCTGATATATCATGGAAACAGATCCCAAGTTTTATGTCTATATTGGGCCCTCTTGGTATTCAGAAGGTCACCGTGATGAACTAAAAAGCTCTAGCTTCTCCGATAAATTCTGAAGTGCCTCGTGCTTATTAGCCAATTCCATGAGCACTTTGATCCTTCTAAACGAAGCATTGCTTGGCCGTTGCCCCTTCTCTACCATCTGCAAGAAACACCTCTCAGCATCCACTAATTTACCTAAATCGCAAAGCAAATCAAATAACACATCAGAGACCAAAATATATGATCCAAACCCCTTATCCACCATGTCGTTCCAGAGCTCAAGTGCCAAATCCACCTTCTCCTGCCTCTTCATCAACCTGATCAAAAACATACAAGACTGGGTGTTGGGTAAGCACCCAACTTCCCTCATTTTCTTGTACAACTTCCACGAGCTTCTCAAGTCATTAAACCAATAAAATGACCTAAAGAAGACATTATAAGTAGTTGCATTCGGGGACAACCCCTTCCCCGCCATTTCCTCTATCAACTTATAAGCATCGCCAAGCCTCTTCGCTATACAAAAGTTCCTTATCGCAGCATTGTACGCAGCAACATCAGGATATATCCCAAACTCTTTCATTTCCTTCAAAACATCCTTGGCCTTATCTGGCTGTCCCACCAACCCCAATCCCCCAATCAAGCTTGTATACGTTATCACATCAGGTGACATTCCCTCCTCCCTCATCTTCTCAACCGCCTTATACGCCTTATCGATCTCCCTACCCTTACAATAGACATCCACCAAACAATTATACGACACAATATCCGGCTCGACACTCATCTCGCTCATCTCCTCGAAAAAACCTTCCGCCTCCTCAGACGACTTCCACCCCGACAACAATATATTAAACGTCTGTACATTCGGCTCAAACTCACGCTTCAAACTATGGTAAACATTCCTAGCATCACTCATACTCTTCTCTTGGCACAATGTCCTCAACAGACCATTGTAAGACTCGGTCCCAAATCCCGGTACAAGTTTCCTAAACTTTCGAAACGACTCTACAGTCTGCCTAACAGAACAAACCTTCGCAACTCTGCCCAAAACTACCATAACAGTTCTATTAGATATCTGGGTCTTATCTTTGTTCTTCGTTTCAGTCAAAACCTCCCAAATCTGATCGAATTTACGGCTGCGGCCGAGTATGTAGAGCATTGTGTCTAGTGAAAAGCCGGTGTGGTAAAACCCTTTACGGGACGCGGTGATTTTGTAAAACTCCAGTGCCTGAAGTGGGTTTGCGTGACTGAATCTGACCCTTTTGAGGACTTGGTCGATCAGGTCGTTCGAGAGGAGTATTTGGGTTGATTTCAGAGAGCGTTTCATGTAAGAAGATGGGGTGGTGATGATGCTGAAGACTGTCTGTACGTCGTCGTTCAGGTGTGGCGTTTGGGAAGAGAAGTGGCGATTGAAAAAGAGCATAGTTGAAGGAGTATCGTACCTTGTTCGTATTTGACGACAGGAGGGGCTACGGAGGTGGATGGTCATTGTCGTGAGAGAAGATTTGCACTTCGGCAGTGAACTGCAGAGACGCCGACGTATATGGAATGATGGCGGTAATTTACTGCGGTCATGAGGCAGACTTTGATTGTAATGGGTAACTTCGAGTGTACTTTGATTGTCATGTTTAACCAGGTATTTCAACTGGGATTTTTTTTTTTTTTTGATAAAAAGAGAGTAACATTAATATAAAACAGTTTGGACATGCTAGTGTAATAGGTCATGACATAATTCATTACTCAAATACATACAGACGATAGCACGCTACAACCATTACTATTATCTTACGCTTAGCAATTTATTTACTACATTAGCGTAATAGAGACAATCCCTAATAAGTATTATCGGCACCTATTCAGTCTCGGTAAACCATAATTCTGACACTGCTTGCATATTTTGCTAGGATTTGGCCTCCTGTATTTGCATCGGAATGTTTCTTTCAATTTGACAAGAGAGCAAATCGGCTAGAAGATGGCAAAAATAAAAAAGGATGGGTGTCGTGTCCGCAATGTCCTCATACCCCGACATATGGGAGATAAAAATTGAAGTCACTGCATAAGATTAAATGAATAAATTTATGTTTGATTGCCCATTGTACGGCGATCAAGAAGCCTTTTGCTAGTACAGTATGATAGTCCGAAGCTGGGCTTATGATTGCCGCTGAACCACACCGTACATTCCTATTATTAAAGCAAGAAAGACCAATCCCTGCCTTTAGTTGCGAGGAATTGAAGTGGCAAGCTATGTTGATCCCGATCTTTCTTTCAACTATTTCACTGCAGGCACTACTTTGAGTATGTACAGTAATAAGTAGGTACAAAGTTGACCTAGGTTTTGGGTTCCGTGCAAGTTATGCCAGTGAATTTGATGATAGTTAGGTGGTATTATATACTAGTGATGCCATGTGCAAGGGATGCCATGTGCAAGGGATCTGATCTTGTGGATGATATTGAATGGGTTAAAGGCAGAATGTCTAAAAATAAAGTTATTACGATTTATCCAGATACACCAGTAAGGGGTGAATATAAAAATGGTCGACGCTAGTTGTATTTTAAGGTTCTTAGGGTGTTTCATCCACACAATAAGTCATTCTTTAATAGGGTGTCATGATGTGAACCCAAGGGTGAGCCCATGAGCTAGAACCGTGACCAGCCACTGGCCCATTCGAACATCCACTCAAGCTCTGCCAGGCCTTATGACAACTAACATGGATGACTTTTAAATCCGGTAGTAATCTAAGTTCCATCTAGATAACCATTGGTGTCGGTTCCATCTAACATGGATGACTTACCGCAACTACATCTTCGTGGCCCTCATTGGTGTCAGTTCCATCCAGATAACCACCTGAAAATATTTAAAAGAGTTAGCTTGAGATCCAGTAAGTATACATACCATATCCACAAAATAGGTTTTGGAATTCATAAAAACATGCCATAGTTTCTTCGTTTTAAAACTGGTAACAAATTCATAGAAAATACTATACACATATATATACTTTATGATAGCAAATCATGCTTGAGGAGAACTCTTCTAAAACGAATGCATAACAATAATAATTAAACTTCAAGTACAATTCTAAATTCTTTTCACGGTGTGTTGCGGCCAGCATATTGTCTCATCGACTAGGACTCAGAATCCCTTCTCCAATAGGAATAAATAATATTGTGGACGCAAGGACGAACCACGATGCAACAGTACTGTGCGCCAACATATGGTCCAGTTGACCAATACTCGGAACTCACTTTCCCCCTTGGATATGGGGCACAACAACCAATATTAACCTCACAATTTACACAGAGTTCTCTAAAACCAATGCAACACTTTCAATGGCAATTATAATTCATTTTCTCATCCAACCAGTTACATAAAAGCAAAGTATCGCAAATACTTAAAACATTCATCTGGTAAAAATCACGTATACATACATATATATTAAAAAAATAGGTCATCCGGAGAGACATGACATGAATACTTACTTGGATAGTTAAGCGGTTTTGGTTCTTGTTCCCAAACCTGAGCAATCAGAACCTAAACAATAAATCATATGAATGCTATTTATTGCCGCTCAATCATGGCTAGGTGCTGAATTTCTTTCAAGTGAGCGAAATTACCAAAATTTTCCTAGACTTGTGTAAAATTATCAAATTATCCGTGATGCCTAGCTTTTTGTTACACACCCAATATAACTCAAAACACTATTTTAAATGACTAGGTGAATTTTTCAGACAAAAGAAGAATCTTTTTGGAAAATATTGGTTTGGAACCCTAAACTGCTCCCTAAATTGAGTGCTAAGGGTCCTACTTTAAAAGTATATCAAGTGGTGACCAAATGCTGTGAAATTTAGATGCTCAAGTGCCTAATAAGATCAGATCACCATAAAATTTCCGACTAAAAATAATTTTGCTTACTATGCCAATTAATTTGAAAACCTATTTTTAAAAAAAAATTATTTTAGGCCCGTTGCATGCCTAGAAAAATCCCAAAAAAATTCTACATCAAAGATTTCACAAAAGTAAGAGGAGTTTTACTTTCGCACTTTGCCTAAATATGCTTGAAAAAAGGCTTAAATGTTTTTGAGCAATAGACTGATATGTAATTCTAGAAATAATATTTTTCAGCAAATTCTAATTTTGTACATTGACCATTTTGAGGCAGAAAGATGACGAATCTTAGAAAACTAATAAATACAAAGTTAAAGTAGAATTTCTTAGATTTTCATAAATATAAGGGTCACAAAAATTGAATCTTTTTTATAGTAAATCCAAGTGGTTGGCAGAAACAACATATCTCTATGCTGAACCAGTTTTGTTCAATGGCTATTTTAGAGCAGAAATACTACAAATCTTAGAAAAATTCAAACTAAAAAGTTGAATAAGACTTTCCAAGGTTTCTATAAATATAAATTTCACAAAAAATCAATGAGTAATGAACTTTCTATGATAAATCGAAGTGACTACTAGAAACCAAAATTTTTTTTAACTTCTACAGTGAATTGAATTTAAGGTCATTTGTTGATATACAAACGTGAGATTCTAAGAAAACTCAAAACTAAAAAGTTGAAGCTAACACAATGATATTTTTAGAAAAGTGCAAAATTACCTCAATCGGATTTGAAATAAAAGAGATATGATGAAAACCTTAACTCACTCTTATGCTGCTCTACATCAGTCTTCTTCTCAAACACATCTACATCTCATCCTTTGAAACACACACTATACACACCAACTCACACATAATATCATACCTAAAATACACAATTACATGGCTAAAATTAGAGAGGAAAGATTTAGGGATTTACTTTAAAAAAGTCTTGCCCTAGGTGTTGCTTCTCTTTCCTTTTGTCTCTCCAGCTTTCACGTTAAAGACGTGAACAGCTTGGATTTCCCCCCAACCCCAAAACTAAAAAGGCTCTTATATATGGTTATCGTAATACTAATAATTGCTGACAACCCCCTCATACTTAGTTATTTTCACCATTTTATCTACATATCTTAAAAGACCACAAACTTTTTACATTAAGATCAAAATAAAAATTTTATCGAAAAATGAAAAGTTCCGGGCGTCACATTCTCCCCACCTCATTAATTTATAACTTAACAATATTATAAATTATCGCTATAGGTCACAATCAATACAACTGACGATAATCGTTGCTAAAGACTCCAATTAATGTATATTACTAAAACCGTCACTAAAAAACTAACTAAATTTTTAGAATTCACCTTAAACCGTATTTTAGGTGCGGGGTATGACAATTTGTGCTCACCAAGAGACCCCAAGGTAATCCAAACCAAATGGGTCTGACACAAGGGCATTGTAGAAATAAGTGGTCAACAGTTTCAGGAGTATTTTGGAACAGGAGGCAAATATTAGAGTATGTCGTATGTTGACAGTGCAGGTTTGAATGGAGGGGCAACCGTCCCAAAGAGCATGCCAGATAAGGAATATTATCTTGAGTGGGATCGGTAAGGACCAAAAAATTTTCCGCGTTTCCCTAGAACTCAAAGTCCCATATGTTGTTCGAGGAAACCTTATCTGATTTAAAGCACTCGCTCTAGTGTGATAGAGTAAGTCATACGTCGTTTTGACAGTAAAAAGGCCATCAGATCGTTGGCATCCCACACCAATTGGTCATCATAATTATTGGCCGATATATAAATGGCTTGCCATCCCAATAGTCATTCTTTATTAGCTCCTCAACTTTTTGCGAAGGTCCCCGGGTACCAAAAATCATTCCAGGGTGTTTGACAGGGTGTTCAATTAAGTTTGGGATCCATTTGTCCTCCTAGATCAATTCTGGCGAAGACATGAGGGTAGATCAAGTGCTATACCTATTGGCAAAGACTCTGGTTACCAGGGCCTCAGGGTCAGCAAAAATCTTCCAACTCATTTTAACAAAAAGAGATTGGTTAAGTAACCATGGGTATTTGAACCCAAGGCCTTGCTCCATCATTGGTCCCCACGTGGTGAGTACCAGTTAATCCAATGAGTAACTTTATGATTGCAATCTCCCGTCCACCAGAATCTGCCAATTATGGAGTTAATTTGTTGGCATATAGCTTTGGAAAAAAAAATACCTGCACATAGTACATGAGAAGAGAGTGGACACTATAGACTTGATAAGCGTGGCCTGCCAACTTTGTTTAGAAGGGTACTTTTCCATGAAGCACACGCTACCTTGTTCTTAACGTTTTCAATCAGATTATGGAAGAACTGATTTTTTTATGTAAATATGTCAAGAGTTCCACCCGGATAAGGACTAAATTTGTTTGATATGGCGATGCCTAAGAGGAGAGAGACATACACTATAGTTTCTGGACTTGCATTGAGGCAGAGAGTAATAATAGAGGATTCAAGAAGATATAGGGGTCAAAATTCCGATTAAAGTAACAACTCTATACTATCCTTTTGTCAAATTCACATGATAATTGTCTTTTCATAATTTTTTTTTCTATTTTTTTGACTGTTCATGATCCAACCTTCTTTTCTCTTTTAATTTCAGCGATTTATTTTTACTCGTTTATTTCAACAATCCATTCATGACATGTTTTTCTTATAACTGATTATTGCTATACAATACCCATATGTAAAAATTGACAAATATCAAACTTTATACTTTTTTAAAAAAATTAAAATGTAAGGATTTCAATATGAAGGAATTCTAAATTTCGTGATATTTTAAAAAAACTTATCCACACTCTTGAATTAGTGAGATACCCACGGGCCAAAAGCTAAAAAAAAAGTAAAATAAAGAGAACAAATGTATGGTGAGATATCTAGACACTTTTTTCTCTCATTGATTTTGGTATGTACAACAATAAATTTCAGCTAGAGGTCAAAATAATTTTTCATGGTACATTAATAGTTCCACTAAAGCATCCCTCAATGTACAGTAACAAAATCAATGGTTCTTGTAGTGGTGGCATCATTGCATTTCTCAAAAAGTTTCAAACTTTTGTAACATAATTTCAACTGACATTCCATTTCCAATATCTAAATAATTGGTCTAATAATTTTTACTTGGGTTTGCTTGTTGATATGAAAATTTTAAATTCTTCAATTTGTTTAAAATTTTGGAAATTGTTTTGTACATAACACATTTTTACGGAAGAATGAATACCTTCTCATCCAAAAATAATCTTTTGTTCGTGCAAGAAGTATATTTAAAAGTAAGAAAATAAAGAGTATATAATTCTTAATCAAGTTATTATTAAGGAATTTTAGCTCGTGGAATTTGTTCTTGTTAAATTTGGTGATCAAAGATATCCCAAAACATTATAAGACCTTGCTAGTATCAAGATGAGCTCAAAATAAAGTCAGGTGCATCTTTGCTTGAAGATTCTAAATTCACTCAGGAATCTACTTCACATAACTTGTGAATATATAAAATTAAAATAATTTCGTTCTAGTCAAGCGTTGCGAGATATTCAGAAAATAAAAAAATTCTTTTATAAAAATTATTGAATGAGTTTCGATTGTTGGATTCATTCTCTAAAGTGAATTAAGACCCATAAAGTTACACATTCCCGACATGATGGAGTCTTCTTGTCCCGTTTTCCAGTTCTTTTTCACCGTTTATAATTCTGACAAAGTGACGAGATGGTGTTAGAAATTACAATTTTAAGTTCAAAGTGCGGCTTGACAAAATGGAGTCGGGTAGTTCAAATTCTAGTCAGACTTGTTTCTCTTTTATCTTACCGGAGTCAGTGGAACCCATGATCAATTAGGGTGTACTAATTTGGCATCCTTTGAATACTTCATAGCAATGCCCTTATTGTTAATGATGAGTTAAACAATTCAGAAAAGTGCATATGGTTTTAACCTTTTACCCAAGCACCCTTATTAACAAAATTATTTAAGTCATTGTTGTTCTCAACCTTTGTCGTTGCCGTCAATCTGATGGTGTTATAGCGAGTAATAGGGTTAAATACATTTTAGTACTTTGAAACTATAGCGAGATTTTACCTGAGGGTCTCAATGTTTATTTTTTTTTATACAAAAGGGTCTGTAGTTTCAAATTCGCAATAAGTAAGGACTTCCATCCAAATCTCTAACGTTCTATGCAAAACCGTCAGGAGCAATTTTGTTAAGCCAAATTTTATTTTATTTTATCAAAACTCTGGTTTAATCCCACATATTCTTGAAAAGTATAACCACATATGTGTGAGGGGGAGAAGAGGGGAGGGCAAAGGAAAAACAGAAGGCATCGGTAGTGTTCTGTGACAGTAAACTGTGGGGCAGCGACGCGACGGTAATGTGGTGGTGTGGATCTGGTTCCTTGCCAGACGTCGCGGGTCCTCTGTGATAGATTGGTGGGTGGCATCGGTCGTCGACTGTGGTTGATGTCGATCGTGGCGGTAGTTAATACTTATTTGTAGTGGTGGTGTGGCCCTAGAAGAGGTCGGCATATACACTGGTAGGACAGATGGTAGAGATCCGACCGATCTGGTGGTCCTTGGCAATGTTGCGCCTGTTGTTGATTCGTCGACTATAGCTGCCACAGCACCCGCCTCCCTGCGGAAACCCGCTGCGATGAGTGCATTGTCCTCCTCTCTCTTACTCTCTCTCTTACTATACTATTGATCTCTTTTCTCCAATTAGATCAAATCACAAAAAGACTCTCTTATCTACTTTTTTTATGGCATTTGGCGTCTTTAATTCTGAAATCTCGCCAGCTGTAATGATCTAGGCGCTGACTATACTGATCTGGTCGTATGGTGGTGCCATCGTGATGGTTGTAGTCTTGGCGATGTTGGTGCGGGCGGTGATGTGATGAGACTGGCACCGACGATAATTGTCGATTCACCGTGGCATGGTGGTGGTTCGACAATGGTGATGCCGATCTAGTGTAGGCAGAATCTGTGGTGATGGTAGTGCTGCGATGATGCGGTGGGTGAAGTCATGGTGATTTGGGTGAATTTAGTGGGGTTGCAGGTTGTTTTGATTTAGTCTATGCGTCTCTTTTTGTTGTCAGTTTTCTTTCCCTTTACAGTTTGGCGGTGATGCCGTCGGGATTTGCTGTCAGCTGGTGTGGCTATTGCCGCCATTAGTGGTTTCTTGTCCGTAGGGGTGAGGGGGTGGTTGTTGCTGCCACCGATGGTTTCTTCTTCTAAAGAACAAGAAGGAAAAAGAAGTGAAAATTGAAAAAGAGAAGAGAAAAAAATTAAATTTGTCTGGACAATTTTGCTCCTAACGGTTTTGCCTAAAAAGTTACAAATTTGGACGAAAGTCCTTAGTTATTGCAAAATTGAAATTATAGACCCTTTAGTGTTAAAATTGAACATTTGAGCTCTCAGGTGAGATTTGGATGTACTTTTAGGGTATTAAAAGTGGATTTAACCTTAACTTATATTGTAGCCTTGTCTTTAGTGCTCATTTGCTCAAAAAAGACCTTCTTTGTTAATCCCAAATGAATTTTAGTTTTTACACTCCAAAGACGCCGCCTTTTCAATTCATAACAGGCTTACTATCACCATTTTTTGAAATTCACCCCACTTTTTGAAACGTACAACATTTGCTGAAAATCGTACTCGTTTTAGAAGTGATATTTACATGAGTTTTGTGGTTTACATAATTTGGCAAACAAAAATAATGGTAAAACAAGTTTATTGCATGCAGAAAATTCTACCTCTCCATTTGTTTAACGTTTTTGTTGTTTTCATTTCCATATTTTAAAAAACATGAAAGAAACTCTTTTTCAAAAAAAGAAAACGAACATTGTAAAGATGACATCAAATGATACTGCATTTAGTACATTACATGAAAAAAGCTCTTACAATGATTGAATACTGTTGCAGCTAAAAACTGGATCATGAATCACATCAGAAAATAGGCTTGCAAAAGAGAACATGGAGTGACCGCAGGGTGGGGTTCCGACAGAGGAACGCTCTGATTCTTAAGTCAGAGATGACTAACAATGTAGAACTCTGAAAAGTAATAAGAACACAGTGTGTATGTGCGTGAGCTTGTCTCATACCTGGGGGGTAGACCCCTTTACATAGTCGTAGTAGGAAGACTCCTAACATGTTTGTGAGTCTTGACGGATAGACTTGGGCTAGATCAATCAGCATTGGGTTAGGATCCTTGAGGATCACGTCACAATCCTCTATGATTCAGTTAGGACCCTTTTAGAATCTAACTCCACTGATATGGTATCCATCAAATCCGTAGTTAGTTAGGATTGACCATGAATCATAACTGCCACGTGGCGTATGCTGATTGAGGTGTATTTTTAGCTATATCATATGCACTCTGTTTCTACCAGTGTTAAGGAATCGGGTGGAAGCACACTTTTCCCACTGGAGATAGCTAAATATGCCAAAACAGAATGTATATCATTTTTTTGACATTTTAAGCGTTCGGAGAGGGTTCTGTTCGGCCAAAGGCACTCTGCTCGGGCAAAGTGTTCGCACAGAATTCTACTCGGACAGAATTCTGCTCGGCTGAAGGGCACTCTGTTCTGGCAGAGTATTCGGACAGAATTCTGTTGGGCCAAAGGGCACTCTGCTTAGGCAGAGTGTTCGGATAGAATTCTGCTCGGCCACAGAATTCTGCTCCGCCGAAGGGCACTTCTGCTCGGGCAGAGTGTTTGGACAAAATTCTGCTCGAGCAGAGTGTTAGGACCGAATTCTGCTTTGCTGAAAGGCACTCTGCTCAAGCAGAGTGTTTGGATAGAATTCTGCTCGGAAAAAATTTTGTTTGGCCGAAGGTCACTCTACTGGGGCAGAATGTTTACTTTAGTTTCCACGTGTCCTTTTTGCAATAACTGCTCTTTAGCAAAAATTTTCAAATTTTCAAACTCCCTTTCTCTCAGGGTGTGACACGTATGGGAAAATGAACCGTTGGGTTCGCCAAGAGTTGGTTATTTGGAGTTTCTCTATAAAAGGAGATCTTCATTTCATTTCTACCTCACTCGAATCATTTGGAAGCATTCTTCTCTTCAAGTAAGTCCTTTTACTCGCCTTTTTTTGTTCAACACTTCTATTTTCGTAGTTTTGAATTTAGTAGTAGTAACTATGTCCGAGTCTTCAGATAGTTTATCTTCTTCCGAAGAAAATGTTAGAAGTAGTTTCTCTTCATCTTCAGAACGAGTCCCAACTTCAGGTAGTGAAGTTGGCACGTTAAACCCTCAACCACCACAGCCTTCAACTTTCTAACCATTTCCACCTTCATCTTCTCAACCGTCGCAGTCTCTACCAGTAAAGAATGCATTAGGTGATGTGAAGGACCAAGCTGAGCATAAAGAAAATCCCAAACCTTGGTTCACTGTTGATGAGAAGTCAAATAAAATGTCTAAAGAAGATCTGACGGTGTTGATTCGAGAATATCCCATTCCGTAAGAGCCAGCCAACTACGGAACAAAGTTTGAAACTGGATATATGAGGAGCAAGTGAAGTCTGGATATAGACTTCCTCTTCACCCTTTTGCCCTTAGTTTCTTCAAGCATTATCATATGGCTCCCGGACAACTTGTTCCAAACGGTTAGAGAAAGTTGGTCGGACTTATTTATATGGTCGAGACTTCAGGATACAAACTAGATCCAACAGATTTCATGAGAGTCTTCTTCAAAATCTATTTTGTTAAGGGAGTTGCCAACTGTCCTAGTTGGTATTATATTCACAGCAGGCAACGACTTCTGAATGAAGGTCTAAAGTCTAATAAGGGTTGGCATTCCAGATATTTCTTTGTCGGACGTGAAGATAAAGGGGATTTACCCTTTGATAGATACTAGAACCCTTACTGTAAGGATTTTGAAAATTATGGCAAGCATACTCTCAACAACCTCACTAAGCACATACTTAGCCATATCAAGCTTTGAGGTGGCCTTTCCATTGATGAGCCCTTTACTGAACAACAGTTAGAGTACGGGAAGATTATTCCTCGGAAGCCCATTCCAGCCGGTCTTTTAGTTCTTCCTCCCCCTTCGATTATCCTTAGCGCTTCATCAACTGAAACTGCTCCTCTAGGTTTGCTTCGTAGGTTCTTGGTTTTTACTTGGCTTTGATGTTTGTTCCTATATTGATTATTTTCCTTACGTAGAAATGGTTAGTGGAAGTGGGAAATCGCCTCAAGGAGGCTTCACGGGCATCCTTCAAAAGGCCAAGGGGAAAAGGAAAGAAAAACAGCCAAGTGTAGAGCTGCCCCTGTTCCAAAGAAGGCAAGAGTCACTCCTCCTGACCAATCTCCACGGGTTGTTGAAGGAGTGTCCATAGATAAAGATTCCATCTTTCGGCCTAGGTGTATCCTTAGGCGCGATGACATGGGTATGCCTAACCGCCAAGTCTCTGAACAACATCTTCTTCATGGAGTTCTTTTTAATGACAAGGAAGTCTTCCAAAATCAGACTTATGAGTCGTTCACCTATTCCTTTGCCTAGGCTGTATAGACGGTGACGTTTTTTTTTCAACTAGTATTTCTTTTTAGTTTTGTCTTTTATTCAATTGACCATTTTAATCTTTCTTTTCCAGATATACGTCAGCGGCTCTACCATGTTGTCTTACTTTGAGATGGCGAGGGAAGTGGTAGCTAATGAAGCTCAAGAAAAGAGGGATGCCATCAGGGAAGCAGAGGAGGCCACCCATCGTGCCGAAGAGTTGAGCAAGTGGGAGGCTGACTATCTGACTCATATTGAACACTAGAGAGAAGACTAGAACGGGCGAAGAAGAAGGCGGCCAAACAAACGAAGAAAGTAGCAGAGGCTCGAGATAAGGGCACTCTCAACTTTCTTGACGAGAATGCTGGGGAAGAATGGCTGAAGAAGCGAATGGATGAAGGCCTGGAGATCTTCGAGATGGGCTTCGCGAAGGCCAAGGAGATGTTTGCTAAGCACTTTCCTGACATCCCCTTGAATGATTTTATTATGCCTGCAGTAGTGTCTCCATCTGGGGAAATTGCTATGCCTTCAAAGGCAGGGGATGCTACAGCTTCTCAACCTCTAACGGATGGCCCTTCAGGCGATGCCCCCGAGCCTTAGACTTAGTTTTTATCTCTAGGCTCTTTATTCGGAACTGAGTATTTGGATGCCCTTCTGAGGGCTTTGTATAAACTCTATTCTTCGTTCTTATTGATAGTACTTTGTTTCACTATGTGTTTCTCGTGGTTTATTCTACCATTCACATAGCGTTATTTACTTTTGCTTTGACTCAAACTCTTTATTCGTCACTTAAAGAGTTGGTAAAGAAGTCGAGCACCCTCGCTCGGCTTGAAGTAGTAGAAGTTTTATGGAGTGACGATGCCCCTATTAACTTTTGCTACTTCACGGATTTAGATCTGTATCTAAACCGTTGATCTTCACACTTGGGTAAAAGACCTTATTCCCCTTGTGTTTTTATACAGAGGCAAAAGTTTTGCACTCTGCTTAGGTAGTGTTCGGCCATCATTCTGTTTGGTCAGAATGTTTTGCCTAAGCTTAGCACTCTGTTCGGGCAGAGCGTTCGGCCATCATTCTGCTCGGGCGGAATGTTTAGGCGAGGTTTATCCAACCTTACAACAATGCTTCAGAAAAATAACTTTATTGCTCGGGGTAAAATAAACACTGGATCATTAACAACCCATTCTGCTAAAGACTATTCTAGAAAAAGAGCTGGGGGTTTAACAAGGTCTGAACCCCTTATCCCCCCAAAAAAGAAGTGTCTTGCCTCAGGACAAGATGCTATTGATAATACTTTTGCAAGTTTTTAGCATTCAAAGTGCGAGGGATTGGATCTCCAGAAAGTGTTCCAGTGCATAGGCACCCGGTTTGTGTACCTTTATAACATAATAAGGTCCTTCCCAATTAGGAGATAACTTTTCCGTCGCTGCCTTAGGATCAGATACCTCTAACTTCCAAATAACCAAATCTCTAACTTGAAACTGCCTTTATCGAACCCTTTGATTGTAATAGTGCACGACTCGTTGTTTTATGACAACGGATCGTTCATGGGCATGAGTTTGAACCTCTTTTACTAGGTAAAGATTTGCTCAGAGTCCAACTTCATTGTCTGCTTCATTGAAGTGTAAAGCTCGTATTGTTGGAACTCCTACCTCAATAGGTAGTATTGCTTCCGTGCCATAGCAGAGTAAGAAACTTGTTTCTCCTGTGACCGAATGTGGAGTCGTTCGATAAGCCCACCACACCTTTCAGAGTTCGTCAACCCATGCGCCTTTGGCCTCATCCAATTTTTTCTTCAATCCGCAGAAGGTTCTAAAGTTGTTGTCGAACTGTTTGTCGTTGTCAACAACCAGAGCTTTTGGTATTCCAAAATGGCAAACTACATTTTTTCAAAAGAAATCTTCACATTCGGCTGAAGTAATGGTCGCTAGAGATGCTACCTTCGTCCATTTTGTGAAGTAGTCTATTACCACAATCACAAATCGTCGTTGTGAAGTAGTCTATTACCACAATCACAAATCATCGTTGACCAGATGCCAATGGAAACAGGCCTAATAGATCCATTCCCATATGGCAAAAGGAATAGAAGAAACGACTGAAGTCAAAGGGGCGACTGGTGTTTGTCATACTAGAGCAAACTTCTGACACTTGGCGCACCTTCGTGTGAATTTGATGGCGTCCTTCTTCATCATAGGCCAATAATATCCTTGTCTTAAGATTTTCTTTGCTAATGTCCTCCCCCCAAGATATTGACCACATATCCCTTCATGTACTTCTTGTAATGCATGTAATGATTCTGATGGGCGTAAGCATCTGAGATAGGGAAGGATGAATGATCTTTTTTACAATATTCCTTCTACTAAAGCATACCTAACAGTTTTGACACGAAGATTGCGTGTCTCATGTTTTCCACTGGGTAGCTCTCCATAGTCAGATATTTGATAATTGGATCCATCCAACACGGTTTTTGATCTACCACTCTAATCTCAGCTTGAGAACTGATACTATGTTCTTTGAGGAATTCAAGGTAGACCGAGCATCAGACATCGGTGACTTCGACGGAAGCGAGCCTTGACAATGTATCGGCCTGAGTATTCTAATCTCAGGGAATTTGACGAATGGTGAAGTTTTTGAACTTCGCTACCAAAGTCTTGACTAGCTGAAGCTATTGAGCCATTCTTTCGTCTCTGGCTTCGTAATCTCCTAGAATATGGTTCACCACTATTTGAGAATCACTATGTATTGATAGTGATTCTACCTTTAAAGCATGCGCCAATCTTATTCTTGTGAGAAGGGCCTCATACTCTGCTTCATTGTTTGAGGCCTGAAATCTAAAGTAAAGTGCATACTCAACAACAAAACCTTCCGGGCTGATGAGAATGATTCCTGCTCCACTGCTTCCAATGGCTGAAACCGTCCACATAAAGATTCCAAGGATCTTGAACTTCAGAAATTGCTAACTGGGGGGGGGGGGTCTTCAGGTAAAATATATTCAACGATGAAATCTGCTAAGGCTTGAGTCTTGATCACAGTGCAAGGTTTGTACTGGATATCAAATTCCCCCAACTCGACTGACCAATTCACTAGTCTTCCTAGTACCTCGGGGCTAAGTAAGACTTTTCTAAGTGGTTGGTCTGCCAAAACTACAATGGTATGAGACTGAAAATACAGTCGAAGATGTCTAGCCGATGTGATAAGGGCTAGTGCTATCTTGTTAACCTTTGGGTATCTTGTCTCTACATCTTGTAAGATTTGGCTCACATAATAGATCGGCTTTTGGACTCCATCTTGCTCTCTGACCAGAACAGCACTTGCTGCAACTTCTGTGGTTGAAAGGTATAGAAAATGGTCTTCTCTCAGAACTGGTTTTGAGAGTAGAAGAGGAGAGCTCAAATATGTCTTGAGTTATTCGAATGATTACTGACAATCATCTGTCCAAGCAAAGTTTTCTCCTTTCCTAATGGCTTTGAAAGAGGGTAGACAACGTTCCACTGATCCAGCCATAAATCTTCCTAAAGCAGTAACCCTTCCTATCAACTCTTGCACTTGTTTGATGGTTTTAGGGGATGTCATGGTTTGGATGGCCTTGATCTTCTCAGGGTTTGCCTCGATTCCTTGTTGAGAGACCATGAAGCCCAAAAACTTTCCCGATGCAACCCCGAAAGCGCACTTGAGCGGGCTCAGCTTCATCTTATGCTTCTGAAGTATGTCAAAAGTTTCCTTCAAGTCCTTGACATGGAATTCAGACTTGATACTCTTTACGAGCATGTCATCAACATATACTTCCATGTTTTTCCCGATCAGGTCTCGAAAATCATGTTCACCAGGCGTTGATAAGTTGCCCCGGCGTTGATAAGTTGTAATAGTATAACCCTTTCTCTGTGATGAACAAAGTTTTGGAGACATCGTCCTCGTGCATCATGATCTGGTTACAACTAGAATATGCATCCATAAAAATTGAGCAGTTCGTGGCTCAAAGTAGCATCGATAAGAAGATCGATCCTTGGGAGGGGGTAGCTATCCTTCTGGCATGCCTTGTTGAGATCTATATAGTCAATACATATTCGCCACCTGCCGCCCGGTTTTGGAACCATGACAACATTGGCGATCCAATCAGGATAGTAGATTTCTTCAATGAAGTTGGCGGTTAAAAGTTTATCCACCTCTTTTTCAATCTTTTCCTGTCTTTCTAGTGGAAATGTTCTTTTCTTTTGCTTGACAGGTTTTTTGGATGGATCAACATTCAGCCGGTGTGTGATGACCTCAGGGTCAATTCCAGGCATGTCCGCGGCTGTACATGCGAAGATGTCTGCATAAGTTCGTAACAGGTTCATCGGCTCGAGTTTAATGTTTTCCTAAAGATTTGAACCTATCCAAACTATCTTGTCTTTCTCTCCGGGATATACTTCAATGTTCACGAGATCTTCTACTGGTTTCCATATTTGCATCTTTGTATCTTCCCGAAGATCTTCAATGATGAGTGCTTCTTTGTTCTTCGAACGGCATGAAGTTACATTGCACTGGTGAGCCACAGTATGATCTCCTTTAACTTTTCGAATCCTTTGTTTCGTTGCGAACTTCATCTTGAGGTGGTAGGTCGATACCACAGCATGTAATTGATTAAGTATTGGTCAACCGAGTATGGCATTGTATGCAAAGGGGACCTTTACCACCATAAAAATAAGCATTAGGTTTACCTATATCGGGGGCGTTCCTATCGCAACTGGAAGTGCAATAATACCTTCGACCACAACCGAATGATTGGAGAATCCATATAAGGGCGTATCCATCTTTTGAAGATGGTCTGTAAGGATGTTCATCTTCTTGAATGCATCATAAAACAAGACTTCGGCTGAAGTCCCATTATCAATTAGAAAAAGCTTTACATCAAAATTTTTGGCCTTGATGGTTACGACCAACGGATCATCGTGAGGAGTCTTCACATCCTTTAGGTCATCATCGAAAAAAGAGATAGTGGGTAGGGGCACAGTCTTCTGTCTCTTTCTTGGGGGTTGGCTCGTTACACACACCTCCATAGCATATGCTTTTCGAGCTTGTCCTGATGAGCCTCCTACGGCTAATCCCACAGAGATAGTGTTAATTGTGCGCATATTTTCTTCCCGTTCTTCTCATCCTTGGGCAGCCGAGGGTGTCTCTTGTCATCCTTCTTTGCGCACTATAACTTTTCTCAACTGGCCACGCTTGATGAGAGCTTTGATTGCTCTTTAAGTGATCTGCAATCATCAGTTGTGTGGCCATGATCGTTGTGAAAGTGGTACCATAAGTTTCTATTCCTTTTGTTCAGCCAAGACGTCATCTTCTTCGGCCACTTGAGAGTTTTATTGTTTTTAATCTCGTGTAGTATCTGTGATGGTCTGGCATAGAGGGGCGTCAAATTATCCAGGTCTTTGGGATGCCGTTCATCACCCTTGGAGCGCTTCGTTTTCTTTCCTTCTTAGGGAGTCAACACTTGTGACCATTTCCTTTGTTCTTCTTTGCCTGCTCCGTGTCGTCCGATGTGGGTCTCCAGGTATTCTTCAGCTTGAATGTACTTGTTAGCCTTCTCAAGAAGGGCTTTCATATTACCTGGAGGACTCTTGTTGATGAAGAATGCGAACTCAGAGGTGGGTTGAAGTCCTCAAAGGAACGCCGTATACTTCACAGTCATTTAAATTATCGATTTCCAAAGTGACCGCATTAATCCGTCCAAGATAACAAGCTAAGGACTCATTCTTCTCTTGCACAATGTTAAGCAGGCTTGCCGAGTTCTTCCTTCGGGAGTGACTACTTACAAAGTGTTTCTAAAAGAGATCTAACAGTTGGGCAAAAGAGTGTATGGACCTCAGTTGTAAGGATTTAAACCATGCATGTGCAGCCTTTTGTAAAGTGGTAGGGAAGGCTCTGCACATGACAACGTCTAATACTTGGAGGAGCAACATATTTGTTTCGAATTGATAAACATGTTCTCCAGGATCTCCAGTCCAATCATAGAGGTCGCATTGAGGCATTCAGAAGTTGGGTGGTAATTTGGCTTTCTCGATTACCTCGGATAATGGATACCCAGATTCTTCCCTCGGGGGAGATCGTTTCAGAGAATGATATTTGGGGTAGGGATGACAATGGGGCGGGTCGGATACGGATCTGCTACAATCTGAACCCGCCCCGCTACCCCTGAAATCCCACCCCGCCCTGCACCCGCCGCGCGCCGAGTTTTATAACCTTAATACCACATCCGACCCTAACATACTTTAGAAAACCCATCCCCGCCCCGCCCCGTCCCCGCTGTAAATGCCATTTGATGAACATAAGCATATTTCAACTTGAAGAGTAAGAAGAGAAGCATGATGAAGGAAAAAACTGCAATTCTGTCAATGCATTTACAACTGATGGAAGGAGGAGCTCCCTTGTTGTACGAGATCTCTACTTGTGTTTTATGTCAGCACTTGCATACTTTTCTATTGTATTGAAAGCTTCTTCAGTGGAAAATGGTGCTATTCTATCTTGCAATAGTGAGAGCTCGTCCAGATTCTATAATCAAATAGCCGTCGATTCTTGAAAAATAATTTCACAAGAGATGGAGCATGCAAGGGATCTGAACCGTAAAGCTGCTAGGAAATGGAGGAAAGAGAGACGTGGAGAACTGACCTGTGTCGGCAGAGGGAGTGAGGGACTGAGTGAGAGAAGGAGAAGGAGGAGTGCAGTGGCTGCCTGGTTGGCGGGGAATCTCGCGATTCTCGCGGAGTCGCCGAGAAGGAGGAGAAACGGCTGGGCGGCACTGCGGCAATCGGCAGAGGGAGTGAGGCCGTGAGGGAGTGAGTGAGAGAAGGTGGAACTTTTAGGGTTTATATGATGTATATATAGGTAAGGATGGACGACTAGGATTAAATCAAGGTAATGGTTAAAATAGCGGCGTAGGTGCGGGTCGTGGGGCGGGCCAGATGAAATACCACACCCGACCCTAACCCGCTGCGGATTTTAAAAAAAAACCATACCCGCCCCGTGATCCGGTCAAAGTCAAAATGACCCGCTCCTATCGGACCGGGGCGGGCGGGGATCCGCCGGTTGCGGGTTGGATTGCCATCCCTAATTTGGGGATAACCTTTCAAGAGTCTCGTTCTTGGGAGCGGTACTCAGGCATCCTTCTGTGGATTGATCTTTGAGGGGTCTCAGTTCTGGCGACCTATTCAGGAGAAGAATTGGTACCGTCGGGGCTTTGCTTGCCCAAGAAGTCGAAGGTGTCGAGCGTCCTGTTTATTACCTCAGTAGAGTGATCAGGGGGCCCGAAGCCAACTACTCCGAGCTCGAGAAACACTGTCTAGCCTTGGTGTACGCCTCACAGAAATTCAGACATTACTTTCTGGCGCACCAGATCACACTCGTCACCAAGGCTGACCCACTCTGTTACATGCTTACGCGTCCCGCCCTGTCTGGTCGACTCACCCGTTGGTTGTTGCTATTGGCCGAATTCGGTTTATCTATCAAGAATCCTACAGCTCTGCGGAGCCAAGCACTTGCAGACCACCTGGCCTTCTTCCCACGCCAACAATGTGAACTGATGTCAGATCAACTGCCTGGGGAAGAGACAGCCCTGATCACCGACATCGATGAACTGTGGACGCTTGAGTTCGACGGCTCTGCCACTAGCAAAGGTCCCAATGGCACACCCCTCCGGCAAGGGGGTGCCGGTATAGTCCTCCGGGCCCCAGACGGTGTTACCACTTCACTATCTTTCAAACTTGCATTCCCGGTGTCTAACAACGAAGCTGAATACGAGGCACTTGTCATTGGCCTCATGATCGCCGTCAGTATGGGGGCTAAGGCGCTGTGTGTGAAAGGAGACTCAAATTTGGTCATGAAGCAGGCGGACGGAGAGTTCGCGGTCAAAGAACCAGCCTTGGCACCTTATCGTGCCTTGGTGCAACACTTGGAAGGAAGACTCGGCCATGTCCAGTATGAACATCACAATAGGTGCCACAACAGACATGCGGACAGCTTGGCCACGATCGCGTCAAAGATAGAAGTCGATGGTGAACAACGGATGCTAACCATCGTCAAGAGAATGGAACCATGCATAGCACTGAACCTAGTCCCGAGGGACGTTACTGCGGACGATTGGAGGCAACCGATTATCGACAAACTTAAAGCGCCATCTCTTGCTCATGCCTCCACCCTTACAGACTTTTCAATGATGGGAGATGTCTTATACAGGCGGTGTCCCGGAGGCACTCTAGCCAGATGTTTGGCACCGGAAGAGGCAAAGCACAAATTACAGCTCGGCCACCAGAAGTGTTGTGGCCTCGACGGTCCCCCTCTATATCGTCGCCTCCAGCGTATGGGCCTATATTGGCCATCCATGGCCAAGGACGCCTCGGATATACAAAAAGACTGTCCCGAGTGCTTGTATGCACCTGACGGTGCAGAAGCTCTTGTCATTGACATCGAAGGTGACTGGCGCCAGCCTTTTATCCAGTATTTATCCCACGGGATTCTACCACCTGACCGCGGCTCAGCACGATCCATCAAGCGCAAGGCAGTCAAGTATTTTGTGACGGAAGGCGAGTTGTTTCGCAAGGGATTTTCGGGACGCACCCTGCGATGCTTGCAGGGTGCCCAAGTGGTCAAGGTCATTAACGAAGTACACAATGGTGATTGTGGTGAACATCAAGGCTCCCAGAAGCTGTATGCAGAATTACTAAGATTGGGGTATTATTGGCCGACTATGGAATCCGACTCCATCTCTCATGTCCGACGCTGCCAACCCTGCCAGCGGCACGCCGACAGGATACACACGCCAGCATCCGACTTGCGCATGATCTCAGCCCCGTGGCCATTTCATTCTTGGGCCCTCGACCTCATCGGCCCCATCCACCCGCCATCCAGACGCCATTCCTGGATCATGGTTGCTACTGAACGCTTCACGAAGTGGGTCGAAGCCGTACCTCTGCGGAGAGCCACGGGAGGTGCCGTTTCTAACTTCTTACGTGACGTCATCTGTCGTTTCGGCATCCCTCGATGTATTATATCTGACAATGGCACGCCATTCATTAACCGAGAGGTTCGAGCTCTCATGGAAGGGTACAACATCAGCCATGCTACATCAACTCCCTATTACCCGCAAGGTAATGGTCAAGCTGAAGCTTCCAACAAGACTTTGCTCCGAGTATTATCGCGAATGGTGCATGACGCCGACCGGTCATGGTCCGAACAACTGAATCTGGCACTCTGGGCCTACAGAACATCCCTGCACACAGCGACAAAGGCCACGCCCTTCTCTCTCGTCTACGGGGACGAGTGCGTGGTACCTGCCGAGATCGCAGAACCATCGGCTCGACTTTCTCTAAGCAGCGGTCTCGGAAATGAAGCAGCCCGGCTGGCGGCACTTGACGGCCTCGACGAACGACGAGCCACGGCCCTGCGCCGCATGAAGAAGTATCATGAGCAGCTCACGAAAGCTTATGGGAAGACCGTCAAGCCACGTTCATTTATCGAGGGTGACCTTGTTCTTCAAGCCGCCAAGCATGTACGGGCCAACATGTCAGCTCCTAAATTCACGCCAAACTGGGAGGGCCCTTTCACGGTGCACGAAGCCCGCACTAATGGCTCATACCTCCTGCTCAACCACGACGACGGTCAGATCTCGGCCCCCATCAACGGCCGCTACCTGAAGAAGTATTATGTTTAGTCACGGCAATGTTCCCCCAGCCCTATCCGCCCGCGTCCTAGTACGCGCTCTCATAGCATTTTTGTACATGCGACATTGCTTACAGACTTGTAATTTTTGTTGATCTGTATAGCGTTCTATGCTACTCATGTAATGGCATTTTGTCCCACGTCCTATCAATACAAAGTCATGCTGTTACCTCAGCTTCTCCCTAGCTAACACTCATTCTCAACCTATGCTTCCTAAGTCACTTTCTACGGGCGGGAATGGGAGAACATTCACAGGTGACCAAAATGCGCAAGACATTCAAAAAAAAAAGAGAAGAAAGAAGAGAGCAACCGAACACAACATGCAATAAGCCAAGATCATCGAAAATATATACATATACATCAAACGTTTACTAGCCATCGTTAAGCGCTACAACTACAGCAAAGTAACATACAAGCTATGAAAGTCTAGACAACAGTGATGCAACTGGGTGGGAGCTGAATGCCTGAAGTGCCTCCCGCTCTGCTTGTACCTCTGACCATCCAGCATCAAGCTCGGCCTGTCGCCTCAACCGTTCTGACTCTCGCCCATCCACCTCACCTCGCCGCCTCTGTAGTTCGGCCAACTGCCTCTGCAAATCGACGAGCTATCTCTCTATCTCTACTACCTGCATGTCAATCCCGGCCAACTCTGCGGTAATCTCTGACCGCTCCGCCTCTAACCCTGTACGGCGCCGCTCCAGCAACATCTCCCGCATGACCACGACTGCGCGCCTCTCATCCATCTCATGGCTGCCGCTCCTCGACCTAAAGAAATCTGCTAGCCAGTCCAGCTGCATGCCTAGTGATGTGAACGGAGCGAACTCTGAAAGCGACCGAGCAACGAACTCTGCAGTCCAACCCGTTGACGGCACACTAGCGAACGGCAGCAACCACTCCATAAACCCGGCAGACACCCACATCCGTAGTACTGGGTTCTCTACCCCCACCCTCTCGAATGTCTGCGGGAACGCTGCCTTCACCAGTTCTAACCGGCGCATCGTCTCAGCTGGTAGCTGGAGGCCCCCCCAAGTCGCCACATCCACCTGACCGCTCGAGGACCCTCTACTCATCTCTCCAGCTGTCGCGCCACTGCCGCCCGCTACAAAAATCTCCGACATTCCACCCGCCCTCTGCGCACCAATCGTGGCTGAGTGCATCGCCAGTAGAGTAGCGCCAACCTCAACCACGGACTCCGGCAATGTGTCGTGCCGTCGCGCCACCACAGCCTGAACCGGTGTCTCATGCTCATGAACCGGGGCAGCAACAACAGACTCGGGCTCCACCGTATCACCACCATCACCTCCCACAACCTGCGTCTCCATGCCTGTCCACCAGTCCTCATCAATATCAAACATCACTGTATCGCTCCCCTCTCCGTTGTATAGTGCCCCCACCGTTTCCTCAGTAACAGGCAATGGACTCACCTTCCTCGTCACACCGGTCACCAATATCTCAACGGCCTCAGTCTCATCACTGTCAACTGATCTGCCGGCCTCCGCTGCCATAGCCTCCTCGCCTTCGATCTCGGTCTCGACCTCGCTACCCTCCGCGACCGCCTCCTCCTCGTCCCCCTAGCAAAACCGCTGTCAGTTCACAAATTATGATCAATATGCAAACCATATTTATACGACAAAAAGAAAGGACAGAAGCAAACCTCAGAGTCTAGCTCCTCTAATACGTCGCGCGGCTTCTTCGCCCCTGATATGTGTGGGGCTGATGTACGGGCACTAGCCTGACGCGCTGTCTCCATCATCCCCACTCACAATGCCGATAAAGGGCCCTTGCCAGCCCCCGGCACCCTCGGCACCTCTGCAATAAGCTCCTCTCCGCGGTCCTCCCCTGGGGCAGCGTCCCCCAGCTCTCCGGCATCCTCCTCTGCCTCCCTCTCTGAGCTCGGAACAGAACTCCCGGTCACCAGTGACAGCATCCCGCACTGCCTCGCGACTGTGGCCGATATCAGACTCAGGGCTCGGTCGCATGCGAACACATCTACCTATCGACGTGTGCCTGACGGCTGTGCCAGCCATCCGGCCCAACTCCCTCGCAGCCGCTCCCACCAATGCGCATAATCCGCTGTCACCGCCCCTGCCACTTCTATCCCTGGCTGCCTCCACTCTGTCGTCGGTGCCGGCCACTCGCGGGCTCTGTCATATCGTGTATACCCAAAAGCCGTCGCCACACTCCAAGGGCTATCATAACCGCATGGGGGCTCTAAGTCATACCCGAATGCCAACGACAGACGGTCCGGGCTATACCTCGGCACATATTAGCAGCACTCGGCGGGCTTCCCACCATCATTTGTCAACACCGGGAGCCAGCCGGGAAAATACGCAACCAATAGCGCCAGCTGTCCTGGCACTAACTCGCCTCTCCTGCTCAGATCTATCGTCACCTCCTGCACGTGCAGCCATGGCGGCGTACCATATGACGCATGCATCTCCATATAGGGCCGTCGCTCGCATTCCTCCCGTTTGTCTAGAATCTGTGCCAACGGACACCCCGGCCTCTTGATGCCTGCCCAAGCAAACGCCCGAGACCCGCTGCACCATAATGCTACCTGCCGTGACCTGCCTGGACGGGTCACTGTCCCCATCGTCGGTGACGGATGTGCGAGTGGGTATCCATCGGGCCGGTACCCTGGGAAGCACTCGTACAGGTACCTCTGCAAGAACATCCAGTCCATGTACGTCGCCACCTGATACCGACCATACGACCGCTTCACGTCATTCACGAACTGATCTAGCCACGAGTATAACGTGCCCAAATACACTGGAGCCAAGCCGACCCCCCTTCCCTGCGCCATCCGAATGGCCAAGGGAAACACCCTCGGGGAAATGCCATCCTCAGGTGTCCCCTCGAACACAAACCTGCAAGCAACAACCGGCAACATATGTCAATTTGACATTCTACATGGCAAGCAGGACATACGATATATTCACGCATAATCACATGACAGTACGAAAATTTACCTCGACAAGAACATAGCAAAGAACGCCACCAACTCGTACCGATCGTTGCCATGATACGGCCCCATCACGAACTGGGCAGCATTGCCCAACCTCTGGCCTGTCCTCGCCTGCGGCGTACCATAGAACTGGCGTAGCCACCCACCGTACATCCCCTTCCGGTGCTTCTTCGTCTCCGCCATGATGTCTAGTAGCTGCGTCTGCAACAACCGCTCCTCCCCACTCAACCGGGTCACTCGTGCATCCACCTCCCCGTGTATCGGCAGCCCTGTCAGCATCAGCACATCGAGTAACGTCGGCCCGATCTCCCCGAACTCGGTCACAAACGTATGCGACTGCGTGCTCCATCTTGCCAGCAATCGGGTCATCCCTGGCGTATCCCTATATAACTCCAGCCCCCTCACCGTGATATTGATCTCCGGCAACAATCCCAGTGCCTGCAACACCTGCGCCCTCTCCGGTGTCTCCACCATATGCTCACACCAAAAGTCCCACCCTACCGGCATCGCACTATGGCCCTTGAACATCACCGGCGACCAAGGTATGTCCTCTCTCCCAATCAACAATGCCGGTACATACCTCGGCGACATCACAGGCGCCTCCGCCTAGCTCGGCGCGCGAAGATATGGCGACGACAGCCGAGGCTCCTCTCCCATCGACGGACCACCCCACGGTGTCGTGAATGCTCCGTCTGCCACCCGAATAGCCAACTCCCTCCACAGCTCCCGGTCTGGTACACACGATACTACTCCCCTCACCCCCAGCAATGTGTTTGTCTTATCCGGCTCCGGATCGTAGGACCTCCTACCGCCATCATCAAAGGTCAATGGCACTGCCGCCTCGACACCCGCTGCTGGTATGGCCTCATCGACTGGCGGCACCGTCACAGGTACAGTCGTCATACCCCGCGGCGGTCGTGATGTACCCGCCGCGGCCCCTCGCGGCTTCGCCCACATCTTCTGCCGAACTTTCTTTGCTGCTGGCGTAGCTCCGGGCTGTAAGGTTGGGACTTGGGCTTGTCGAACACCCAGCGTGACCGACCCACCATGACTGGCCGACCCCCCGTGACTGGCCGACCCCCTGTGTGCGGCCGACCGCCCGTGACTGGCCGACCCCCCTCGCGTGGCCGACCCACCCTGTGCGGCCGACCCCCCGTGACTGGACGACCCCCCTCGCGCGGCCGACGCCCCCTGTGCGGCCGACCCCCCTCGTGCGGCCGACCCTCCATGGCTGGCTGACCCCCCTCCCCTCGCTGAGCCACCGACCTCTCCTATCGGCCGACCCCCTGGCCCCGACGACCCCTCGCCCCCTTCCGCCTCTTCTCTCACCATCCCTTTTTCTCTCTCCCTCTCTCTCTTTTTCTCTCTGGCTTTTGTGGGCACAAATGGCGGTGCCTCCGCCCCTCCCCCTCCTCTCCTTATATAGGGGTGGGCCATTTTCTTTTCTTTTTCTTTTTTTCTTTTCTTTTTTTTTTTTTTTCTTTCTTTCTTTTCTTTTTCTTTTTTTTCTTTTCTTTTTCTTTCTCTTTTCCTTTTTTTTACGCTCCCGTTCGCCGGCGCCTCGCCGCAGTTTGTCGCCCACGCGCCGTCACCGCCATGACCGCCGTGCGCGCCCACGCGCCACCTCTACGGCCTTCATCGCACGCACTCACATGACAACTTCGAGACTGGCCCCGTCGCCAGCGTGCCGTTTTCTCGACCTACGTCGCCCGTCTTAACTCTGCGCGCTCTCTGCAACGCGCGCTCAAGGCCAATGGTCTCTTGATGATCGTCACCGACCGCGCTCAATTGCCACGACAACATCACCAAGTATTGTCCCCGCGACGATCGTCGCCATGCCCATGCACCACGACCATGTTACAAGCCTCCAGGCATAACACCCGTTCACCACGCCGTGCGCCCCCGCCATGGGCATGGAAGATCCCCGACCCACTCTCCAGAGTGTACGGCATTCTGGGGGCTCCGCTCGTAGTGCTCCAGCATGAGGACCCCTACCGCGGCATGGGCTGAACTCCCCCACGGGCTAGCGCCATCGCCGGCTCAGTCAAACTGCGGCATGGGCTGAGCGCCACCACGGGCTAGCGCCATCGCCGGCTCAGTCAAACTGCGGCATGGGCTGAGCGCCATCACGGGCTAGCGCCATCGCCGGCTCAATCAAACTGCGGGACGGGCTGTATGCCGTCGCCGGCTCAATCAAACTGCGGCATGGGCTAAACGCCCCCACGGGCTAGCGCCATCACCGGCTCAATCAAACTGCGGCATGGGCTGAGCACCATCACGGGCTAGCGCCATCGCCGGCTCAATCAAACTGCGGGACGGGCTTCGTGCCGTCGCCGGCTCAATCAAACTGCGGCATGGGTTGAGCGCCATCACGGGCTAGCGCCATTGCCGGCTCAATCAAACTGCGGCATGGGCTGAGCGCCATCACGGGCTAGCGCCATCGCCGGCTCAATCAAACTGCGGGACGGGCTTCGTGCCGTCGCCGGCTCAATCAAACTACGGCATGGGCTGAGCACCATCATGGACTAGCGCCATCGCCGGCTCAATCAAACTGCTACATGGGCTTAGCATCATCGCCGGCTCCATCACCAGGGACCCTGGCCCCCGCAGCAAGATGGGCTGTAACCACATCGTTTATGCGTGCGACGCCCGCTCAGGTTGCCCCTCCGCACACGCCACACGCAGGGGGCTTATGTTCATACCCTATTCTGCTCGCACCCCAGGACCCGCTAAGGGACCCACTTTGCACGACACATCACCCAGTCAGCGGTCAACTTTTCAACGCTCGAGAGCCGGTCAAAGCAACGCATGCTCAAGTCACGTGAACCATTCGTGAAGCGACCTCGGCGTGCCTTCCACCTTGGGGGTCGGCCTCCCTTGGGGGGTCGGCCACCCTTGGGGGTCGGGTCTTCCCCACCGCTGTCAAGCCTGTGGGATTCAGTAAGGGCTTGGACTGGAGGCTGGGGCAACGGGCTACTCTGACCATGCTACCGCGGCATGATTAGTCTCCTCAGACAGGCAGAGAGATGTCGCAAGGGCAGGGCAGCACGAACTTAGGGACCGGCAGTCCAATGGAGGATCAGTGCTTTGGCCCCCTGGCGACGTGACTTTCCCAGGGGGTGACACATGTCAACTTATGACGCATGCATATTTTTGCCTTTAAATAGTAGACTTTGGAGCCTTTTCAAGCATCTTTTCTCTCATTTTGAGTTTTTCACTTTCTCTCTCTAAAACGACATTCTCTCTGGAATTCTAGTGAGAGAAACACACTTGGACTCCTGTTTCCGGACCCTTGACGCTGCACTTTGTCACGGACTGTAGACTGTCGGTCCTGTTCATCATCACCCTGCCTGCGCAGCGCTGCCAGCCCTCACGACCTGTCTGGGGAGCCTTGCCCTCGGCCCTTACGCCGTCCTTGCTGTCTCCCGCGTTGCCTACCTGGAAGCTGACTCAGACCGCATCCTTTGTGGCACCTCCACGTAGCATCGAACCAGCTTCAGCATCATCATATATATATATATATATATATATATATATATATATATATATTTCACAAACACACACACAAAGTTGAATGATGGTTTGAAAAATGATTTTAAATAAGACCACAACATCTCGACATAGACATAGGGAAGAATATCAACTTAATCCCTCCAATTAGTAGAGATTACAAATTGTGGAGCACCACTTTGAAAAAATTATCTGAAGGATTTTATGGAATTGCCACCTTATTTAATCTAAACTAGGGAAAATAAGAAAAAAAAACCTAAAAATGACTCAAAAGTGTCCAACAGGACGACTAGTCTATGGAAACCGGGAGAGCGGTCAGGGACTAAGTTACGTAACGGGAAGGTATTAGGCACCCGCCACGCCCTTTTGGTCTCTACGTTGCTTTTAATTATTTTTGGCCTAATGAATACATAGCATGTAAAATACAATAAGACTCCTCCTAAGTAAATTTTTAAAATTTTTGGCTTGAACTCGACAACAGGGGTCAAGGGCCTGCAAATCCGACTAATCGGGATCAATACCACTCTTGTTTGACTTTGGTCCTACAAAAAGTAATCTACAATTCGAATATGGACTTAGACAAATAGAATAACTAGAAAAGGACTCTTTTTTTGTGGTTTTTGAAATGGAATGTGACTACGGGAGATGGGAGATAATCTATATGATTTATACCCTAGGAAAGCTTGTAAAATTACCTCGAATTTTAGCTGGCCTTGATGACTAGAAGATGTTCTCCGTGGTATCAATGATGCAAGGAACAAAAAAGATATTTTGAGAGTGATTTGGCAGGCTAAGATTCTTGGGAGAGGATGGATGTCACTTTACAAAGGAAATGGTATGCAAACTCTAAAGAGAATAAGCTTCTGGACTTACCCGAGATCGACCCTTGAAAATGAAGGCCTAGACCCTTTTTTATAGTGCTCAGGGTCAAAAAATCTAATAAGATTGAATATGCCAATCTGCATGACTGGAAGTAAGTCAGAATAGATGATAAAATTGCATATTGACAAAAGTCAACTAACGGTCAAAAAATCTAATAAGATTGAATATGCCAATCTGCATGACTGGAAGTAAGTCAGAATAGATGATAAAATTGCATATTGACAAAAGTCAACTAACTGGCCAGATAACAATAACTGGCCGGTTAGCAAAAACCGGCTGGTTCACCCCATTAATTTAAAATAAAATTTTTTAAAACTTCGGGCCATTATTTGACCCTATTTTTGGTAATTATCTTTAAAATTAAATAGAATGTACCAAATTCGGGGTAAGTCACTCCTTAACCAACAAACAGATTTATTTGATCTTTTTATCAAAGATAAATCATGTATTCTTTTCCCAGATCATCTAGACAAATTACACCAATTAAAATAATCTAAACCATAGACTAGACTAGACTTACATGGGCTAGACTAGACAATTTAACTGAACTAAATTAATTAAATAAAACTGAACTGAATTAATTAATTAAGCTACATTAGCAAGCCCAAACTCAATAATGCCTTTAATTAAAGAATAAAGCCCATTATTTATTAAATAAAAAATGTCTTCAAAAATAGGGTGTCTACAGAGCCCCTCGGGGATGGAGCGCGCTTGCTGGCGAACATCACCAAAAAGGAAAGACAACGTATTTTTGTAAAAAAGACTCAAAGCGTGACTCAAAGACTCACACATATATGAGGTCGGACCTTCATGGGTTTCCCAGGTATCCTCCCTGGAGAAATTAGACCATCATAGTTTGAGAAGATACAGATATTGTCCGAAACCGGAGTCAATAGTAACAACGATTGGTCATTGAACAATATAGAAGAGAAACATTATGCATGTTACCGGAGCTACCAAATCGATTTGAATGATCCACAGGCAAAACTCGTTCTAGATCTTAGAGCCGCCAAATCAACAACACATCAAACCTGGACATGCTTTTTGTTTATGGGCCTTCGAAGAAGGCTACAAAGACGCCTGCTCTGTAATGCCCCATAAATTTGGGGTCCGCCGCCCCCAAAATCCCGAAACGTTAACCTATCACATCACATCAAACCTATCAAATATGTTCAGTAACACATATTCTAAATCATCTAATTCAACATCAACTCAGATTTCTTAAAATACTAGATCACAACAGCTTAGCTTAAACTATTACAGCTTAGGTCCTTCGCAATTCAAGTTCCTAAGAACAAATTAACAGTACCAACTCGTGCAGGGGTCTTACTATACAATAGTGGTGGCCTCACCGGAATCTCAAACAACTATAACCCATTCTCGAACATGCTACATCTTATCATCACCTACAAAAGGAAGTCAAACAAAGGGTGAGCTTTTGAGAGCTCAGTAAGGTCGTATAAGGACTACAAAAATATTACAAAATGATTCCAAAGAAAATCCAACCAACGATGATTTCCAAAATAATTCAAACAATCAAAAGCTCAATAATTTCCAGAATGATCAAAATTCATCATAAATAGATTCCAAAAAACAATAACAATCACGACGGGTACAAAATCGATCATAAAAAGATCATAGTCAAAGCCATCATTCCAAAGTAAAATGATGGTTTTCCAAAGGACTCCAAAATGCACACAGATCTAAAAAGCACACAGATCATTTGAGACAATCCTTTGAGACAATTCTTTCTTAGTCATTTCTATAACAATCATGGTAAGATACGGTGCAGATAAAATAAAAAAACAATGTTGATCTTGGGCTATTGCGATCCCACTCAGGTAAAGCTTTTAGTGTACACATGCATGATGTACCAGAATAATTACTAGTCCCACTGGGCACTAGCCTCTGTTTCATGCAGAATTCAAACCAGCCATATAACGCCTCCCCACGGAACGGACACCTAGGTATACACAAAAATCAATGATATCAATGAGCATTATCATAAGCTCAAATCACCGAAATCAATTCAGGTTCCAATAACAATAAACGAATTGATATAAGTCATCATTCAGAATTCCAGAAGAAAAATCACATAGCCAGCAAAAACGATTGCAAATAGTTGTCAAATTTAGGCACAACAATTCAAAAGAATGGATACAAACAATTATCAAATTTTCTTAGCATGTAATAACAGGTGAGCATCAACAAGACTTCTAAATAATCGATTCATGTTTAATATTGGGGTTTTGGGCAATAACATGCTGATATCAATACATAATTCAACGTTCGACATTAGTCATAAGTAAATCCAAAGAGTACTTACGAGTACGAGTTATCAAAATAAGGGTTCAGATGAAAGTCCTTACCCAGGGTTTAGATAGAATCTCTTACCTAGATCTAAAACTAAGCTAGTTAAGCAGAAAATCTGTTGCTTTAACCTAAACGAAATAATCGAATTATTAGAACAAAGCCTACAGTACAATATTATAACTTAATACAGACTTACATATACTTCCAAAATGAGCCTACCTCACCAAGTATATAAAATTATCAAAATACCCTTAGGTGTAAAATTACCAAAATGCCCCTCTAAGACTTATATCACCAAAACAGCCTTCCCATAAGTAGAATAATTAAAATAACCTTACGGTATGTAAACTTCCCAAAAAATACCCTTCTTAGGTCAAATTACCAAAATACCCCCGTCGGGGTAGCAAATTACCAAAATATTCCCGGTTATACCTAAATCATCAAAATGACCTTTCCATAAGTAAAATCACGAAAATATACTTACCATATGCAGATTAACACAAAAATACCTTCTATGAGTAAAATTAACAAAATACCTCATTGTGGTGACAAATTACCAAAATACCCCTAGGAGTTTTCGGCACCAAAAAATCCCAAAATATCTCAAAATACTATTTGAAGCATCCTGAAGTCATTTTTGACCTAGAAAGTATTTTAGAAAATATTTTGCCCAAAAATTCTGAACCAAAGTCCAGCCAAGCCTCAGGATTCAGTTTCGCGAAAAATACATATCGGCCTCAAAATGACCCAAATTTTTAGAATATGAGTCATATCTTTTATATAATTTTTTTTAAAATTTTTAGATTAAAATAACTTTATTTATTATGTTAAATAAATCCAACATTTTTCCTAATCGATACCCTAATTTAACGCCCTTGGCGGACACCGAAAATTCCTAATAAGAATCTTATCATGAAAATATTGGGGGGTTACTTTTTAGACTTTGTCTAATTTTGAACCTTACTATTTATAAAAATTTGTGAAAAAACTGTCTAAATTAATTTCTATCTTTATTTACAATTACACTTAGTATGAATATTAAAAAACACATTATGACACCTTTTCACACACGGCATCTTCTTCTTCTCACGACTGGCACACACAGACATGCACACTTCACACACTCACCTACTACTACACACCATTACCTCAATTCTATACATAAAACTTACCCTCTAACACATCAATACACAACATTTACACACATATATACGCATATACACACACACCATCACGCATGCAACACACACTCACACACAGTCACAGACACACATTGAACACACACGGGCTCTTGCACACACCCAAAACTCACAATTCCCCTCCAATGCACCTATATCCATATTCAAATACACAGTTTCGCACTGCCGAACTCCCCTCCCCCCGACAAAACACACACGCGTGCGCGTGCGTGTGCGCACACACATTGTAATACACACGAAAGTGCACAGAATTTAACACACTGATTATGGTGGAGAGATTACCCCCTTCAAAGTGCCCTTCACTATAATACACATGATTACACACATAATTTAACACACTAATTAGGGTGGAGAGACTACCCCTTCAAAGTGTCCTTCAATATTTCTCTCGTTCTCTCCCTCCCCCCCCCTCGATCCCTCCCTCCTTCTCTAATTTTTGGTCAAACCCTTCCCTGAACCCCTGCTTCCCTTCTTTTCCTCTATTCTTCATTCGGTTACCGTTCTTTTTTTCTCTTTTATTTTCTTCTTCTTTCTTTCTTCCTCTCTCTTTTTTCTTCCTAAGCAATTAAAGAATTTCAATTGCATTAGTCACCATATCAGGTGGCCATTTCTAATGACTTGGTTACTAACATCTTGACACCTAGGTACAAATTTTTGAAATTTGCAAAATAATCCCAAATTTTCCATGATTGCAAAAAACCTTAAATTTTATGTAATTGCATCTAAGCCCCAAAATTAGTCCAATCATGATTAATTTAATTAGACATCACTAAAATATACACTATCACTCCTTTTATTATTTTTCATCACTAAAACCTTAATTTACATTTATGCCCCCCAAGATTTCTAAAATTACAGAAATGACCTCAAAATTTCAAAAATTACATTTTTGTCCTGAAAATCTTTTAGGATTTGATACTCTACTAATACTCTAGCATTATCCAAAATTATAGCACCGTTTATGTTTTAGGTCTCTGATACTCATTTTAAACTGCTCCCAAAGTTCAGAATATTACATAGTCTCATTCTCTTAGTGTCGCCTTTAAGAGGTGGATCGATCAGTCGGCCAAGCTCTGCGGAGACCACATCCCCTAGTGTTGTTACCCTTAGGGTGACCCAGTAGTCCCCAAGGCAAATAGATAAAAAGTAGGATAAATTACACTCGGCACCCTTGAGGTTTACCCTAAAATACACACGACTACCCCTAACTTTTTTTATTACACTCCGCCCCTTGAATCTCAATTTTCTTGACGATCTTAACGGTTTGATGCATACTGACTTTATTGCCCTCATATATTACAAACCCTGTTGTCTTAGATTTTGGAAGGAAACTGAGAAGCCTCATTCACAGATACCGAGAGAAGGAGAAACAAAATCAAAATCAATCATAATTTCGATTTTGTTTCCTCAACACAACAAACGTGACGACAACGACAACGGCAGACGGTAATCCTGGAATCAAGACAGTGGTCGTCATCTCAAACGTGAAGGTATGTAAATTACAACACGACTTCTTCTACCCCAGATTTTAGGTTTTTATTTTGTAACTATGTGTATATATCGTTGACTCATGTTTTACATTGTGTTAATCAAAGCCCTAAATGTAGAAAACCCTAAATTGAAATGTTTATTTAGAGACCTAGCATGAATCTGTATTTAGAGACCTAATTGAATCCTTAATTTTATTTTAGGACATATAGTTAGGACCCCCAAATTAAACCCTAATACATGAAATTACCCTTGTACTATCCAATTTTAAGTCCTATTTTGAATTCATAGTTCCAATCCTAAATCGACACCGTAATTGGAGCCCTAAATAAATCTGTACTTAAAACCCTAAACTGGAATTTCAATCCCTAATGGGACTGGAATTCCAAATCTATAACTTAAACCCTAAATCGAACCTAATTATAGGACCTAAATTAGTGACTCTTAAATTGAAGCCCTAATTAAAGCCCTAATTCGAATTCATAATTAGAGCCCTAATCTTAATTCGTACTTGAAACCCTAATCTTAAACCCTAATGGGAGTGGAATTCCAAATATGTAACTGAAACCCTAAATCAAACCTAATTATATGACCTAAATTAGTGACCCCTAAATCGAAGCCCTAATTAAAGTCCTAATTGACACCCTAGATAAAGCCCTAATCTCAATCCAAAATTAAAAGCATAATTCCCTAATTGGAAACCATAATTCTAATCCCTATCATTCCTTGAACCCTAACTGTCAGTTGAATTAGTGGACCTAACTCTAATCCAAAATTAGTGGACCTAATTGTCAGTTGAATTAAAGGCCTAATTGCAATCTAAATGGCAGCCCTAAGTGAGAACTTAGTTGAAGCATTTGCAATTAACAAATAAATTTAATCAGTAATTGACAACTTAATGAAATCCCTTAATTGACAACTAAAGTAAATCCCTAATTGACAACTTGATTAGTTGACAACTAAATGAATGTTGTTTCTAATTACCTTATAGAAATGCATAATGAAATAAGACATACCCTGCTAGTCCATTACTGTAACACAGTCAGAGAGATTGATGATGTAGATCCTGACAGATACAATTATATGGAGCTGCTAACTGATGCATCAGAGCTAAGTTTGAAAGACCTCCCCCTTAAGCTAGTTATCTGTATTGAGATGTACTTCTTGTTGCCTGGAACTTAGGTCAAGGCTGAAATAAGTTCTGATAAAGCTTTGATTGACATGTTTGCACTATATGGGAATTCTAGGGATATACATGTTTACTTAGAGACTGACAGGGTTGAACCTGGGGCAGTTAGTTATCTAGAACCAAGTAGTCAGGCAGTTAGAAATGAGGACTTGAATGAAGAAAAAGAATGGGAAGGGGATATTGATGAAGAAGAAGAAAGTGAGGATGATATGCATCTATCTAGTGATGATTCTGAGGACTTTAATTGGCACGGAGTAGAAGGAATGAGTGAGAGTAATGCAGACTCAGGGGCAAAAGAATCTGAGACAGATGATGAAAAGTTGACTGATGATGGGCTGTCAAGCTGTGATGATGATGATGATGAAACCCCTATGTACAATAGTGATGAGAGTCTAGATGTGGCAGCAGTAAATGCAGACAGATATATGAGGGGGAAGTTGTTTCAATATAAATATGGGGAAAATTGAATTACAGGGTCTATTGTTTGAAGATGTGAATCATTTTAGGGTAACTTTGAAGGACTATACCATTGAGAAGGGGTTTTAACTGGTGAGAGATAAGAATGAGAAGAAAAGAATTAATGCCCACTGTGGCAGTCCTGGATGTAACTGGAGAATACATGCATCTATAATCCCTGATGGTAAAATATTTAAAATAAAAAAATATGGCCCTAAGCATTCTTGTGTAATGGCCAGTACTAACAAGGAAGCCAATTCCACTTGGATTTTAGAGAAACTCATTAAGTACATCAGCGGAAATCCTGACATCAGTTTAGGTGGTATGTAAGAACTGTTGGTTAAGAAGTTTGGCGTATAGGCTCATAGAATGCAGCTCTATAGGGCCAAAAGGAAGGCACTAGAAAAAATAGAGGGGTGTCATGCTGAGTCGTATAAGAAGTTATGGATGTATGGGCATAAAGTGACAAGGACTAATCCCGGTAGCTTGTTCAAGCTTGAAACCCAAAGAGTTAGCCCCAATTTGGATTTGCCTCACTTCCATAGGCTGTTTTTTTCATTTACAGCTATCCAAGATGGATTTAAGAATGGTTGTAGGCCATATCTTGCAGTAGATGGATGATATCTCAAAGGGCCGTATGGTGGTGTATTACTGTTAGCTATAGGTCTTGATGGGAATAGTGGGTTGTTTCCCCTAGCGTTTGCTGTTGTTGAGAGTGAGAACACCTAAAGCTAGAAGTTCTTTCTGTAACACCTCTACAACATTCTTATTGATGGTTCTGAGGCAAAGCCGTGGGTTTTTTTGTCTGATGGCCAAAAGGTATTACCCTACACTTACATATTTACTTTTAAGCTTATAGATTTGTTTTTAATGTCAATTTTATCCTTATACTTGCATTATTGATAGGGTATTGAGAATGCCTTGGCTGAGATCATACCATAGGCAAGTCACAGAAGGTGCTGCAGACACCTTTACTCTAACTTTAAGTCTAAATACCATGGCATCAAGTTGAAATCCTATTTTTTGGTCTGCTGTTAAGTCATACAATATTGATGACTTCAACCTTGCCATGAGTCAAATGGAGAATTTCTCACCAGAAGCAGTTGAGTGGTGTAGGGGGCATAGGTTAGAGAGTTAGGCTAGGTGCACTTTTGACCCAGCTATTAGGAATGAGCATGTGACTAGCAACATTGTTGAGTCCTTCAACAATTAGCTAGGGAACTTGAGGGGAAAACATATCATGTCTTTGGTTGATACTATTTGAACTAGGTTGATGAGTAAAGTGCATGAAAGATTTGAAAATGCTGCATCTTAGGAGGCTAAGGTAGCTCCAAATATAATGAAAAATGCAACCAAGCAATTGCTCAGTCTAGGTACTGTAACATAGTGATGTGTGCTGGGGGTACATAATTTGAGGTGGTTGATCTTGGGAAGGTACATGTGGTTATCTTTAGAGAAAGAGTTGATGTTGTAGGGTTTGGAATATTATTGGCATACCTTGCAAGCATGCAGTGGCATGCATCAATAACAAGAGAATGGATGTCCTAGACTTTATGGATGTATGTTATAACAGGGACACTTACTTAAAGGCTTATGGTGGGGTCATGCACCCAGTTTGTGATGATTCCCACTGGCAGCCAGCTCCAGGGAACCCTTTGCAACCTCCATAATTAAGAAGGTTGCTTGGAAGGCCAAGAAAAGAAAGGAAAAGAGCCCCTAATGAACCTACTAAGGAAGGTAGAAGGTCATGCAGCATCAGGTGTGCAATTTGCAAGGAAATTGGGCATAATAAAAGGACTTGTTAGAGGGCACCTGTGAGAAGCATCAATAGGGGCACTACTGCAAGGGATGGAAGGGGTGGCGGCCAAGCCGGTGGTAGCCAAGTTAGCACAGATATAGATGTAAGTATACTAAATGTAGTAGTTTTCATTTGATTTGCTTATAGCCTACTCACAATGTTGTTTTATCACTTATGATTTAATGTATTTTTGAACAGGGAGGACCTGCTGTGGTCACTCCTAGTCAGGGAAGTAACGTAACTGTGGGTGTACAGCTTTTTGTGTAGATATCATGACTTTTGTGCAGATTGCTGTAGCTGAAGATTCATTTTGTGAAGATTCCAAGATATTGTGGAGATTAGTTTTGTGAAGCTTATTAAAGACTTTAAATGGATTGGATTTCTGTGACTGAAGACATGTTTTTGAAGTTAAAGTCACAGTGGGATAGGTTAACTATAGGTTACGGTCATGTTGACAACATCAGAAAAAATTATAAACTTTAGGTTCAGTCAACTTTATGTTTTTATTAGTTTGTAAACATTTGGATGATGTAATCTTAAAGCATTTGGACAATTTAAACTTAATGTAATTATATCCTATTTGGCAAGGTTTTAATGTGTTTGTTCGATTTGTGCATTTATGAAACTCAGGTTGTGCATTTGGTTGTTTGGCTGTAGGGTGTTTTGTTGTGTGTTGCAGCAGATGGATGTTTGTTGTGTTGTTGTGCGTTGCACCAGGTGGATGTTTGTTGTGTGTTGCACCAGGTTGCTATTGTGGTTGGGCAGGTATGTTTTTCACAATAGCCATTGTAGTTGAACAGGCCACAAAATGGCATGTTCAACTATAATGGCTATTGTGGTTGGGCAGGAGTATTTGAGCAGGCCATTGCAGTTAAGGTTTCACTTGAGCAGGTTGTGCCTTGAGCAAGTTGTGACTTTGTGTACCATTCATTTGTGTGCTTGAGCAAGTTGTGACTTTGAGTTAGATCGTTTGATTTAAAGCATTTGGTTTGTGCAGTTTATTATTGCAGGGTTTGAGCACTTAGTTTACACACTGCACTTGTTTGTGCAATGTCTTGGTGTAGTGAGAGCCCAAAACAAACAAATCACCCTAAACCATCACATTCATTAGTAAGAGCCCTAAACGTAGATACTTCGTTCAAATTACATTATAGTGAACGCTAGAAAATTACACAGTGCCAAATTACAGAAGATACTTCATTAAATTACATTACAGTAATTAGATGAACCCTAGAAAATTACACAGTGCTAAATTACAGAAGGCTACATTAATTGCATTACATAAGCATACACCAAATTCATCATTTGCTAATGACAAAAATTATCATCAACATACACATCCATGAGGAAAGTAAAGATCAAATAACCAACATCTTCAACATTGCTTGATTAGATTCAATTAACTGTAATTTTTGTCTCCTTACAGCTTCGTTTGCCTCAAGCAACTGCACTTTGATTCTTCATTGGTTTCAGGCCTTTGAATTTCTTTATAAACATCCGGTGAACAGATGATTGACCTTTCACTTGGCTTTAATGTTGCTTAGGATTGCACCAACTGAACATGTTACATCCACCACTTGCACAAGTGAAGAACAATTTCCCCATACTTGGCTTCTCATCAGATTCAACAATTTTCATATTTGCCTGCTTTCTGCACTAACAACTCATGTAAGTAAACCTCAGATCCAACCATTCCTCACTATTTTCTAACCTTGACATTTTTTTTAGCAGGGGAAAAATGAAGGGAAGGAAGATGGGTCTGCAAAAGTGAAAAGAAAGAAGAAGAAGAAGAAACCCTAAAGGGCAAAGAGGGTTTTAGTCAAGATTGGCAGGGTAGTTTAGGTATAAAAAAAACAAAAAGCGGTGTGTCAGGGAATCTCCAAACGGAGTTAGGCAATCTGTCAATTTAGTGTAGCTTCGTGAAATGCGGGTACAAACTATAGGGAGCGGAGTGTAATAAAAAAAGTTAGAGGTAGTCGTGTGTATTTTAGGGTAAACCTCAGGGGTGCCGAGTGTAATTTACCCTAAAAAACATAGCGTTGATTGAAATTTGGAAGAAGAGGCATACAATGGTTCTGACCCCATCCAAGGACAAGGAAGTAGCTAAGGGAAGAAAGAGAAAGGCTCCGGCCCCTCCCTTGAAACAAAGACGGAAATCATCTCTGATTGTCACGGTCTTCTAACACAAATACAAGAAGCCCCAATCCAATGGGCTGGTGGTTGTGGAATACTCTCCTGAGCCGAAAAAGGAAGAAAATGAAGAGTAGAGTGAAGGCAAGGCAACATAGACTAAAGCTATTCCCAATGAAGCTGAGGAAAAACCTAGCGAGGAGGCTGAGGAGCCGAGTCGAGAAAGAGTGCCTAGCTCCAGAAGAACCCGGAGGAAGCCATGAGGATGCATACAGTTGTTATGTCCTCGGTCTAGAGTTAGGCTTAAAGGTTAAAACACTTATTAGAGTCCCTTGGAGATTAGATTTCAAACAATGATGTTTAAACATTTATTTTCCTATGTTTTCAATTGATGACTACTTAGTTAACTTCCTATGCTAGTATGTTCTTTGTTTATATGCTCACACACATGCACATAAAGAAAGGATCATGGGACTAGAATTAATGAAACTGGAGTTTGAGAACTTGAGAATTGACATGTGTAGGGTTTGGCCTAAAAAATAAAACCTTTCAAAATCTTGATAAAGATCGACTAAACGGCCAGTTAGTTAGTGACTAAAAATATTCTCGAGGAAAACTGGGTGATTGGTCAAAGCCTAAATCCTACTTTAAGGCGAAACCGAACGGTTGGTCAGAGATAAACTCAAATTTCAAGCCAAAACCAAGTAGTTGGTTAAAATAAAATGCAATTTTCTTGGAAGAACTGAAAAGTTGATCAGAAACATTAACCATCAAATGTGCAAATTGAATAGGGAAACTGGTCGATTAGTAAAAAACCAAATGTTTTTTCTGATAAATTTTTTTGGATTTTTTAAAATTTTTACTCCTAACTCTACAAATTAGGGCTACTTACTATATATATTCAAGACTCATCCCTTCAAAACAAAATTTGTTCTTTCTTCTCATTTTAGAATTCTGATCCCACAATCATCGAGCTCCAATTCCGTGCATTCGCAGACTCCATCAACAAGGTTGAATTAATCCATCTAGAGGGGGTATTCAAAATGAAATTTCTTATGAGCCTGAGAACGTGGTGGTTCATGAAGACATTTTCGGGCTGCTTGCAAATTATGGGATGTCGATGATCATGTCTTCCGCTTTGGTTTGAACGAACTCTGCCTTACTTTTGAAGAATTCTCTGCGCTGGTAAAAATCCTAGCCAATCTGTTGATTTTTGTTCAAGTTGTTCAAGATGGTTATCTTAAGCCCTCAAAATTTTATTGAAGATCCTAAAGAAGCATGCCTGATCTTTCCTTCGGGGTGATGGTATTTAGGTCTATCCCCTAATAAAATATTTTTCTGCCAAGCCGACTGGCCATGATCAACACTATGACCATGGCCGTGTAGTTTCCTTGTGTTATGCTTACTAGCCAAATATCTTACCTTTTCTGATCCTGGGGTTGCTGATGTGAGGCTAGCTGACGTCCTGCTTCAAATGTCCACTTAAGATAAAACCCTAATCCTTTTAGTGGTAGCTGACTTTGCTCGGCATTATTGACATTCATAAAGATTCCAGAGTTTCATTTAGAGGTAGTTCTCTACTTCTGTACGTGTGGTTGCGGGACCATATGCGCCTAATAGCCCAACCTGTTGCGTTAGGGTATAGCCCCAACGCTTTCCCTTCTCGACCTTTACTCTTCGAAAGTTGTTCTGGCATAAGAGACTAGATTCGCTTCTTCTATGTGCCGAAGTCCAAAGATATCCGTTGGTATGGA